>PVJA010000458.1:85569-172998 GCA_004027025.1 Myocastor coypus
CCCCCCCCCCCCCCCCGGCTGCAGAGGGCTGAGGGCTGAGTCAGGCTCCCTCAGGAGGCAGCGTGGAGCAGTGGGTGTTGACCTGGTCCAGTCTTGGTCAGTGTTTTGGCCTTGTTGCCCCTGACGGGATTGGCAGGTACACAGGGATTATCCTGCCAGGGTCTCAGTGTGACAGTGCCACAGAGCCGGTGTGTTTGGTGCTGAGCACCAGAGGACAAGCCTGCTATCGGACGCCACGCTTCCCTCCGCCGCCCCTTCCCACACACTCTGGGGAGCCTCAGCCTCTCTAAGCCATTTTCATGTTGGGGGCTCAAATGCATGAGCTCATTTGGACCCTGATGTACTCTCTGTTGACCTGACCGGGCTTATCTCTGCCACCATTTCAAGATGAAAAAGCCCCTTGAAGACCTAAGGCTGCCACCGGGGCCTGAACACCTTCCCTGGATCTAGAGCCTGTGTGGTTTTTCTTGGTGCTCCATGGGACCTTAGGGGTCAAGCCCACAGCAGAGCAGGAGTGAGCCCAGCACCAGACACCCTCTAGCCTGGCACTGCCATGCCCATAGCTCCTCGTCTCTGTCCACCTCACATTTCTTCTTCACGTCAAAGTCTGTACCTGGAGAGCCCAGCATCCTCCTCCTAGGGATCTAGGAACCTTCTCTCAGCTCTTTCTGACCTCCTGGACCAGTCACCTGGGGACAAGGGAGGTGGCCACTCTGATAGGGCTTCCTTTCAGCAAACCTGTGACTCCTCCTGGCTGATCCTTCTTCTCCTCTGTGGCCCCCAGATCCCTCCTTGATACCCCGATCTGGAACCTTAACTGAGCTATTAAAACTCAGACAGGACCACCATTTCTGAGAATAGCAGCTAATTACTGTTCTTTCACTAGGTAGGCATCCAAGAGCCAGAACTGAGGAGGAACAACAGGGCCAGCATGGGCATGGGGGTGAAGGGGGCACAGGGGCTACAATGGGCCTGGCGACTTGGTACCAGCTGGTGGGGACAACAGCTCCAAATGCCAGGTTCCTGAGTGGATTTGACTTTGTGGCTCTCGGAGGACCACAGAGGCCATCTGACCTCACACCTGAGGGGCTGTCTGATCGCTTGACAGCAAGATGGATGGGGCTCGAGAAGGAGGAGAGGTCAGCCCTGAACCTGGGAGAGAGGAGGACAGGAAGGCGTTGAAAGGCAGCTGGGAGGAGGCGGGGCTAACCGAGCCAGGTGGCTGGAAGGCCCTGGGAGTGGGCAGTGGGGAGGCGAGCAGCACACCGGGAAGTTAGCTTGGGACCCCATTAATGGGGCTAATGCTGCCATTCACATTGGCTGAGAGTCAAAGCCTGGGAGGAGGGGTTGGATGTAGGGCTATCGAAGACGAAAAGCCTGGGGGAGGTCACATCCAGAGGCCTGTGGAGACAGGGTGGGGCTGGTCAGGCCCTGTGCCCCTGCCTGGCGGCTGTGCCCTTGACAGCCCAGAAATGCCAGGAGCTCCTCAGGGCAGAGAGCCCGTCTATATCCACCTGGCCCGGAGCCTGGGTGCTGAGCACCTAGCGAGACACGGACAAGGAGGATGGAGCGCAGGACCACGCTGCGGGCAGGGACAGAGAAGGAAAGCTGGGCAGGCGCAGAGCCAAGGGGCTGCGGCTGTGGCTTTGGGGGGGTGGGAGCAGGTATTGATTACACACCTGGGGGACACTTGTCTGCCTTTTCCCTTGGGAACCTGCTCAGCAGGACTCTGGCTCGCTTCTGCAGATGAGGACAGGGCCTCCAAGCTTGCCCAGATCTTTAAGAACAAGTCCTTGGCTGAGGAGAGGAGGCACGCAGGAGGGTCTGACTCTGGGGCCCCAGGGGCCCCTGAACTTCTCCTGGGACAGTGGTGTCTGGGTCTCCAGGGTTCCTTGAGCCTGCCACTCCTCCAGGGCTTGTCCTTTGTCCTCCTGAAGGTCCTTGGCTGGGGCAGCAGTCAGCTTCTCAGCGTGTGCCTTCACCGCTCAGCCTGGTCACTCTCAAGGTCAGCGCTTTGTGTAGGGCTCTCTCTTTCCCCTTACTCATGCTCTGTCCCCTGAGTGAGCTCTGATTCAGAGGTAGCTGAGTTCCTGCCACCCAGGGGCACCCTCAAGTCTCCCTAGATGCCCCTGCCTGCCACATTTAGCCAGCCAGGGAGTGGGTTAGGCTTTGTTCCCGACCTCTAACCACAGGGAGAATAAAGTTTGTGAAATATTAGTTTAATAAGACATGCGACTGCTATTAAAGATCCGAGCAGTTCTTATTTATTATTCATGTGGCAGTGTGATTTAGCGGGGAGCGAAAGCTCAGCTTGCGGCCCCCTCCCCCAAGTGCTGCCTCCTGCTCCGTCCGCACACCTGCTGGCCCTGTGCAGGCGCAGGCATACTCCCCGCCCCCCATGGGGGTGCTCCTTGGCCACCTCCTTGACCCCTCCTCTGACCCTGCCCTGCATTGGAAGCGCTCTAGTACCAGGGAGAAGGTGCCAGGCTGCCCAAGTCCAGTGTGCAGAGGATCTTAGGTCTGTGGGCCTGGAGATCTTCTGCCTTTTTCCTCTCCTTTTTATGTGGTCCTAGGACCTGCAAGAGCAAAGGGATTAGGAGATGGAGCAGGCCTACGGTCAGATTAGAAATCGGGAGCAGGAGCAGACTGAGTTATCCCTGCTCCAACTTGCTATGTGATCTGAGGTAGGTCCTTGACCTTCTCTGACTCCCAGGAGAGGCCGCAGTGGGTCTTCTGAGCGTTTTCCAGCTTTTTTCTTTTTTTTAGAGCGAGGGGAGAGGAGCAGGAGACAAAAGAGGTGCACTCTGAAATCTCATTATCCCCATAAAATCCCTTCTCAGGCATCTCTGTAGCCCAGTTTCCCCTACTCCCAAAGGCAACCACTGGTCTGCTTTCTTTCACTGTAAATAGGTTCTTGTGTTCTTCATTTTCATATCAGTGAACTCTGACCTTCCCCTGTAGTGTCTCCACCCATTCCTTTGTGCTGCATGTTCTTCTGAATTTCCAGGGTTTGCCTATGGTAGAAACAAGAGTCTCTGCGAACATCCATGTACAGAAAGTTTGGGTTTCGCTTTCCTTGAGTAAATACTTAAGACTGAATTTTCTAGGTCAAATTATAAGTGGATGTTTTGGGAGGGCCAATGTGCTGAGGATTAAACTCCTGAGCTACACCTTGGCCCCTAGTCTTGCCTTCTAAAGTAATTGTTAGACTGTTTCCTAAAAGATTATAATAGGGCCAGCGAGATAGCTCAGTGGTCTAAAGTGCCTGCTTAGGAAAGCTTAGGCAAGTGCAGGGACTGAGATTCGATCCCTGAGGTTCGATCCAGCCATGCTTCCAAGGCAGGCTAATGTGGCAAAAAAAAAAAAAGAAAAAAAAAAAAAAGAAAAAAAGAAATCAAAAAGATCAAAAAAGTTATAATTGTTCTGTGCCTGAAAAGTTAGCTTCCATATTCTTGTCAACACTTGAAATTGTCAGTTTCTCTACTTTTAGCCTTTCTACTTGGGATTTTAATTTGTATTTTTTTCGTAATTAATGTTGTTGATTATCTTTTGTGTGGTTACTGGCCATTTCTATGTTTTCTTCTGTGAAGTATATATTCATTCTGGGTTGTTTGGCTCTGTTTTTTACTTGCAAGATATATATATATATATATATATATATATATATATATATATATATATGTCCTCTGTTAGGTATGCATAGTGAATATTTTCCTCTGAGCTCCTAAATTAATCTTTGTCTACTTTGTTTTGTGGCTGTATTTCTCCTATGCTTTCATTTGAAGCTTTGTGCTTTGATGATACCACTTAGATTAGTCTTTAGGTGGGGTGTAACATAGGAATTGAAGTTTTTCTGCTTGGTTGCTTTGTCTTTTCGTATACTCATCCAGTTATTCCATAACTACTTGTTAAAAAGGCTATTCTTTTCCTCTTGAATGGCCTGCTGCCTTGATTTAAAAAGGAAAGTCAACAGATCTACAAGAATGGGCCTACTCCTGCACTCTACAAGTCGTGGATGTTTAATTTTTAAAAATTATTATGGTAAAATATACATTGCCATCAAATCCCCTTAAAATATCCCCTTACATATTTCTTTCTTTTCTTTTGTGGGACCAGGGTTCAAACTCACAACCTTGCACTTGCCAGGCAGGCACTTCTGCCACAGAGCTATCTCCCCAGCCCCTCCCCTTACATATTTCAAAGACTCTTTTTTGGGAAAACAATTTTAACCTTTATTGTTGCCATATTACAAACATGATAAGATTAAATTACAAGTCATACAACTGAACGAAAAATTCTTTATACAAAGTATATTTAAGGGGCTAGGGAGATAGCTCTGTGGCACAAGTGCCTGCCTGCCAAGTGCAAGGTCGTGAGTTTGAACCCCGGTCCCGCCAAAAAAAATAAAAATAAAAATAAAAAAATAATTAAAAAAACAAAGTATATTTAAATACCTAAATACTATCTGTTTTTGAAAATGAACCTAAATACTATCTGTTTTTGAAAATGAAATCACAGATATGGTTGTATTCTTAAGTGTGTCAAATCCAAAGCTGTACAACTTGACTCCTGAAGGGGCAAATTCAGGCACCAACAAAGACACTTTTCCAAATTCCTGTTTCATCGAGCATCAAAACCCCCCAATTTTTTAGTTCTTTTCTTGCACCCTATTCTGTATTCACATTCTCTACATCTGATTGGATCCCTGGTTTTAATTTCATTTTCTGTGTGACGTTATCCACAGATATGTATCATTGGCTGCTGCTTTGGGGGTTTAACATCCTGCCGAGTGCCCATTGTTAGTGTCTGGGTAACACTGAGGAGGTTCTCACTCAGGCGTTTCTAAACAGACCCTCGCTGGGCACTGTGGCTCATCCAGCTTCTCAAACACTCTTTTTTATTTATTTATTTATTTATTTATTTTCTTGTTTTAGAACTTTTATTTGTTTATTTATTTATTTCCATGGCCGGTTCAGCCTGCCCTGAGGGCAGGGCTGGCGCAGCATGTGGTGCCGGGGATCAAACCGCAGTCCCTGCAGCCGCCTGAGCTTTCCTAAGCAGGCGCTTTAGACCACTGAGCCATCCTGCCGGGGCCCCTCAAACACTCTTAAGCATTGTTCTTGCCACTTTCCGAAGCACTTTGTTTTCATGAGTGTCTGTAGTTGCATTGCCGTGGCTGCCTCAGTGTCCTGAGATGATGAAAAGCATTTGCCTTCCGTGGTCATTTTGACTTTGGGAAGAGCCACATATGGCCACGTCTGATTGGTAAAGAGGATCGGGATGTGCCGTAGCGCTTGCATGAACCTCCTTTTCTCCCAAGTGGTGCTTGGCAGCTGCCTTCGCCAGGGTCCTTTTTTTTTCTTCAACCATACTTCACACAGATACCCTAGAAAGAGGACTTTCAGAATGGTTTCAGAAATCGGCAAAGACAATGGGATAAGTATGTTTGAACTGAGGAGGAATATTTGGAGGGACAGTAATGGCAATATGCTTATATTTTTACAATAGTCACCATAGACAGTATTTTGATCACCTTGGAATTGTATTCATTTTACCTGCTTGTTCCCCCTTATGCCAGGTTGTACAATTTTGAACACTTCTGTTCCCTAATGTTCCCTTTAAACTCAGGTCAAATAAATCCTTCAAGCTTTTCCTTTTGAAGTTTGACTTGGTTACTATAGATTTGTTGCTTTTCTGGTATCAATTTTAGAATCAACATTTTAATTACTACTAGAAAATCCAATGGGATTGTGAATGGGATCTATGTTCTATAATTCACTTTGCAAAAGATCTCAGCAGGTGGAAGGGCCCTGGCCCCTGGCCTCGTTTCTGTGCCCTACCTTGCCAGTTTGGTCTAGGATTCAGCTCTGAGAAGCGGCCAAGCGACAATCTCAGATCTCAACCACCCATTCTGCCGACAGTTTCCCAAGAGGTCTGTCTCCCCGCCGAGATGCATCTGCTGTGGACTCCAGAGAGCCCAACCCACCCTGAGCTCCTTGCCTGGCCTGTGAGGGTAGCTCCCAATGACCTTCAAACCCCACATGCCACTAAGATATTTACAATTGAAATGTTACCATGTCTGAGATTTGGTTTGAAATACCTGAGGGGGAGTGAGTAGGAATATCAAGAAAAAAATTGGTTATGAGCCGATCGTGATGGAAACCAAGGGTTCAGTACCGATTATATTGGTTACAATATTCATCCTATTTTATAATTTCAAAATGTTCCCTGTCTTAATCACTCTTCTTTGTTAGGACAAATACCCAATAGCCAAAATGAAGGAAGAAAAGGTTTATTTTGCTCACAGTTAATGGAGGTTTCAGTCCATACTTAGCTGGCTCCAAGACAGAGAGGCACAATGCAGAGGCCAGCAGTTCATGGTGGCAGAACAGCAACAAAATGGTGCCAGAGGCAACTGACCAACCAGGACAGCAGAGAGCAACAGCTCTAGTCTGTCTCTCTGTCTCTCTTTATATTACATTCAGGCTCTCTGCCTCAGCCTATCCGCTTTAGGTCACACCCATAATCCCAGCAGTACTCAAACCCATAATCCCATCCAGTACTAAAACACATAATCCCTGTGGATCATGAGTCAAGTCTCAAGCTCTAGAAATCCCTGCCCCAGGACTGCATGAGGCTTTCGGGGGACAACTAGAGATAAACCATAACCTCCCCCTTGCTGTAAGTCTTCACCCCTGCTGCCAGTCATTTCTTCCCAGCTAGGGCCTGGGCCCACTGCACTCTGGCTAGTGACAGTCTCTCCGCCATCTGCAGTGTGCCTGGTGGCTGCTGTCCCCATGCCCATGTACTGTGGAACAGACGCCAACCCGATGGGAGCATGACCTGGCTGAGCAGCTGGCCGGGCCCGGGCATCTCCCCACGCGGTGCTGGCAGGTGGGTTTCTGTGTCACCTCAAATGATTTTTAGGATGATTGAACTGCAACAGCTGCTACCTACAACCCCAGGCAGAGCCCCAGGCCAGCCCCAAGCAGTGACAGCCAGTGTTGCTGGACAATGTGAGCAGGGAAAGGTTTGGAAAGAGGAGGCTGGAGCAGAGGGCAGAGGGGGCCATGGGAAGCAGACCATGAGGAGCTTGGCTGCGAGGGAGGGGCTCAGCTCTGGAGGTGCTGAGAAGTCACCCCTCTGTGAAAGGGCACCTGTGGCTGCCTCATGAAGGGCTGCTTGGCAGGAGCCCTGGTCGGAGGCTGTGGTGGCCACAAACAACCGTGACATGACTCCCATCAGGATGGTGGCAGTGTAAGTGGCCAGAGGTCGTCCGAGTTGGGCTCTATGCAGAAAGCACTGCTGGCCAATTTCCTGTGGCTCTGTGTGGGCTCAGAGAAAAAGGGGGTGTGGTGAATGTCTCCGAGGGCTTTAGCAAGCACAGTGCCCCAGTGAGTATGGGGGAGCCAGTAGAGAGAGAACACTCAGAATGCAGTGTGGATGCGATAGGCGTGTGATGTCTGCTGTGGTTTAAATGTCCCCTCTGAAGTAAATGCACAGGGAAATTTTATTACTACTGGGACACTGTGCAGAGGTAGGACTTGCAGGGCCAGTACGCTAAGAAGGCAACGCCCTCGTAAGTGGATTGGTGCTGTTATTCCAGGAGTAGTCGATCTCTACAGGATTGAGCTTCTGACCATGTAGGCTTTGCTCTGTCTTCCTGTCCTCTTTGGTCCTCTGCCCCATTTCTGACATGATAGAAAAGCCCTCACTAGTGCCAGCACCATGCTGTTGGCTGTCCCAGTCTCAACAACCACAAGGCAAATTCTAGTTTTTAGAACTACCCAGACTCTGGGGTTCTGCTATAGCCACAGAAAGCAGACAGAGATAGCCATGTGAAGCCGGTAGCTAGGCAGCCACACTGAGAAGGGCGGAGAAGCCAGGGCTGAAGCAGACATTGGGAGTCCACCCAGGGCAGAATTTAAGGCTGTGTGATGGCAAGGGGCCCCCTGGGCAGTGACTATAGCAAGGATAAGCTGTTTGCTTGTGCCTTCAGCATGCTAATTTCTCAGGAAGAGACGAGGAGGAACCAGCAAAGGAGGCCATGGAGAGATGGCTGGGGAACCTGGATGGGGAATGAGAGGGTCTTGGGAGCCAGTGCAAGAAGGTATCTTGAGCAAAAGGGAGATGGCAACCATGCCATGGGCTGGTGAGTGACACGAAGAGTAGGCCATTGCGCTGGACCACCTGGAGGTCACAGGTGACTGTGACAGCTGCTTTGATGGGATAACAAGAGTGCAAACCTGGTGAGGAAGGGACCAGAGAGGACATGGAGCCCTGTGACACGCAGCAGGCTCCTGGCCTGGCTGGGGACAGGCTGGGGAGGACAGCAGAGAGCAACTTCCCAGTGTGGCTGGGAGATGCACAGGAAAGGCGCCCACGTGTGGAGTCCGGCCCATGGCTGTTCCCTCCACGGTGCACCCAGTGCACCCTCCTTCACCCCCAGAGATTTACTTCGTCTTCATTGACTATTTCTAGAAAGATGCCTGCTTGTTCCCTCTTGTCTTGTGTCCTCTTGTGTCGTTTCAGATGACATCCAGGGATGGAGACACCTGGTACTAAATGGAGAAGGCTGCATAGGTGGGGAAGGGTCTAACCAGGTGGCCGGACAGAGACTGGAAGTGCCACCCCACCCCCGCCGTCTCAGCCACACCCTGACAGAGTCTGGCTGCTATGGGTTATAGAGAGGTCAGGGTGAGAGGTCCAAAAACAAGGCTGTCGGCCAGACAGAGCCAGGGTGGGCTCGGAGGTGGTGTTCACTGTGAGACTGGGGTGAGCATGCCGGCTTTGAGAGGCACTGTAGGGCTAACTCTGTGCCAGGGAAAGATCCAAGTATCACCTTGGGACAGGCTGAGGGATTTGATTTCGCAGCCTGGGAATTCCTGAGCCCCAAGTTCCTCATCTTCAGTGTGCCCCAGAGAGAAGTCAGCCCGAGTTGTAGGTCCAGCATCGTGACACCCACCCCACTGGCTCCTCCTGAACCACAGCTTCCCCCCTGGAGGAAGTAGAGGCTGCACACAGCACTGTTGTGTCCCCAGCTCTGGTCAGAGAGGAAAGTTGAATATTTAGTATCTGGGGAGACAATAAAAGTCCAAGGAAGAACCTGGCTAAGGCAATTACCTCTGCATAAATGCATATATTATTCCTCCGTGGCTTTGAATATATAAATAATACTGATATAATTTGCATGTGTTAAAAGGAGATGTAATTACCCACTGATGCCCGCGAGCACCTGGCACCTCCAGCCACATCTCAGCCCATGCCACGGCCCCAGTAGCCCACCTTTGCCCTTTCTGGAGGCAGTGTAGACCACAGATGGGTTTTCAACAGTGGCTGGAAAGTCAATCTCTGGCATCCTTGGAGCTTTTGTTAGGCTAGTTTTTTCAAGACTCTGTGGGCTACTTTGGCTACTCAAATCTATTCTAAAAACTTTGGGCTATTTTCATATGATTATTATAATTGTTACTTTTAAAAAATCACATTGTTTTGGGCTACAAAATAATGCATGCTAAAAAAAATAATGCATGCTCATTGTACAGAGTTTCAAAAATACACAAGTTTGAAAAAGAAAACCCATTCATTATGCCAGAGCCCAGCCATTACTACTGCTCATATTTGTCTTATTGCCTGCCAATCTTGCCATTCTTTAAAAAAAAAAAAACCTTAAGATCCTATCATAGGCAATGTTTTGTAACCTGCATTTATCTTTTATAATGTCACAAACAGATGAAGAAATATGAAAGGCTAATAGATATGAAAAGATGCTCGACCTCACTAGTAATTAAGGAAAATACAAATTATAATAACCGAGACATAAAATTTCACCTATCACATTGTTAAAGACTTAAAATAATAATAACAATTCATACCCACTGCTGCTGTATGCGTGTAGAAACAGGCTCTTCCAAACAAGCATTCCTGGAGAAGTGTAAATTGGAAGACTTTTCTTGAAAGATAATTTACTTATGTGAATCAGAACTCTTGAATATGCATGCCTTTTGGCCTCTGCAAACCCACTCTTTAGATTTAAATAACCACAGAAGTTATTTTATAACAGTGTGAAGCATACTATTTTATCATAACAAAAAAATTAGAAACATCTTTAATAGTTCTGGGCTGAGCATGGGTATAGTAAGTTATGATCCACCAGCCAGGGGGACTCTTAGCAGCCAGTTACAGTGGGCATCCACGGGTCCGCATAGTCACACATGCACGAGCATGCACGTGTGCACACACACAGGCACACGTGCACACACACGCAGGCACCATTCACCTTATACAAAAGGCAAAAACTGTGTTTCCGAAATACCACGTTGGAACTAGTAGCTGACGATACAGGTTGATTAAAAATAGGATTTTACTTCTGCTTGCTCTTGAAACCCCACTAAAAGAAAAGCAATAAACATGACATGAACTTACAAGGACAAAGTGAACAGGAGCAATTTCAATGCATTTGGGGAAATGGGAAAAGGAGGAGGAGTTTAAGGAGCTAGGAAAGATAAGCATGGTGGGGGGGGATGCAAACGACAAGCTGCCTGGAGCACAGCACCCCGGAAAGACCCATGAGCCGGTAGGGCCTGCTCTCAAGGAAAGGTATCTGGGACGGGGTGCAGCGGAAGGCTTGTGTGGTGGTGACATGCTAGGAGGTCACCGAGCGCCTGGCCTGCTCTAGATCTCTGCTTCTGTGCAGCTGCATTCCAGCAGAACAGACAGACTGGGAGTCAGGGCAATGCAGAGGGCGTTAGGCGGTGCTGCGAGCGCGAGGGCATGACAAAAGAGGGGCGTGTTCCACGGAGAGGGAGGGCCACGGTGTCAGAGCAATGGCCAGGGAAAGTGTCTGCCTGAGAGGTTGAGTACGGGCTTGTAGGAAGAAAGGGAGTGAGCCGCCCTGAAAGCAGGGCACAGCTTATTTCCTCTGGAGAGGACAGCAGGTGCAAAGGCCCTGAGAATGGACTAGATGGGGCACACCAGGAGCAGCAAGGACTCCAGTGTGGCTGGCACCAACTGCGTGGGTAGAAGGGCAGTGGGGATAAGGCCATCGGGGATCAGGGCCCAGAATGGGGACAAGTGGTGCTCAAGCTGCAGACTGAATGAGTTCATCGCAGCAGTGCTCCTCGATGGGAGAGAAATCTGGGGACTCAGGAGTGGGAGAGGCAGGGAGGTGGGGAGAGTGGAGGTCCTGGGGCTACAGAAAAGGAGGCATCTCCTGGAGGACAGGGCGACCTGTTTTGCTGTATGCTGCTGGGATGTTGGGCCAGAGGGGGTCTGGGAAGAAGAGATAGCAGAGTGGTGGTGGGTGCCGAGCCTGAGTCGTTTCAGTGCCTCGTCCAGATGGAGGCCAGAAGGGCAGAGAGCCAGAGAGAATAGGCGGAAAGGACCTGGAGTCTGGCCCTGTCCAGTCCAAACACCCTGTGCAGTACATAAGTAACTTTCAGCTTTATCATAGCTGCATTTTGATTTGTTTGCTCATTTATGCAGGACAGTGCTGGGGACTGAACCCAGGACTGCGGTGACACCGAGCTGCATCAGCAGCCCTTTTATCTTGACACAGGGTCTCACTAAATTGTTGAACTGCCCAGGCTGGGCTCAAACTTGTGCTCCTTTGCCTCAGCCTCCCAAGTGCTGGGGTTACGGGTGTAAGCCATCATGCCTTGCTTAGAGTGGTCACATTAAAAAAAAAAAAAAAAAGGTAAAAGAGCCAGGCATGGTTCTCATGCTTGCCATCTCAGAACTCTGGGAGGAAGATTGCAATTGGATGACTTTGTAAGGCCCTATCTCAACATAATTAAAAATAAAAGATAGGGCTGCAAATTTAGCGCATAGGCCCTAGGTTGAAACCCCAGCAGAGAGACAGAGAGAGAGAGAGAGAGAGAGAGAGAGAGAGAGAGAGGAGAGGAGAGAGACAGGAGAGGAGAGAGAGAGAGGAGAGAGAGAGGAAGACAAAAGAGGAGGCAGAAGGAAGGAAAAAAGGAAGGGAAGGAGAGAAAGAGGATAAAGAAAATATGAGAGTAATTTTAATATATTTTACTTAAACCAATAGGTACAAAATGTTCTCTTCTTAAAAATGAAAGAAAGTGAAGAGTCCTTTTGGGGCGGTTGACACCAGACGATAAGAGAGTCTATGTGAAACACAGGCACCCAAACTGCAACTGGGGAAACAGTGAGTCAGCAGAAGAAAACAATGACTGCAGGCCTCAGGGACGGGAGAAGACAACGGCAACCGCGAACTCTGTGCACGCAGTAAACATGGAGAAGAGCTCTGCTCCTGGGGGAAGTTACAGCACAGTGTCAGAGGTCTTAAGATTAAACCAAAGAACTCGGAGACAGAACGGCAGAATAAAATTTCCCCTTAATTGTCCCTCTTCCCAAGGGAGCAGAAATAGAAATCAGAGAGAAAAAGAAGGTATAAAAATTAAAGGATCCATTGAGAAAATACAAGATCACTTTAACAGTGATCCCCCCCACCCCGCCCTGCACCAAAAAAAAAAAAAAAAAAAAAGAGTAGAAAAAACATCAGGGGAAAAAAAATCAACAAAGAAACAATTGAAGAGAATTTCTTGGAATTTGAAAGGCATGCGTTTCAAGAATGAGAAATCCATTGAAGATTTAGAGCAGAGAGTGACAAAGCCCTGCTAAGGAGCCCTACGACGTGAAATTTGAGAACACTGATCCCCAAAAGTCAACTCCAAAAGCTTCCATAGTTAGTGGGCAGGGAACAGACTCCATGGAAAGAATGTCACCTCAGCAGAAACCGGAAGACGTTAGATTCTGCGTCATCCCACAGCTAAGAGGTAACACATTTTTAATTTGGAATTCCGTGTGCAGTCAAGCACTGACCAGATACGGGAGAGGCCTACAACCTAGTCAAATGAGCCCCCCAAAGTGTTTCTCATATTTGTTGTTTTCAAGGAGTTACTACAAGATGGATTCCATTAAAAGGAGGGACACAGGTGGAAAGAGCATGTGTCCGGTCCCGATAGCAAGCGACCCAACAGGGGGCGCCCCATGGACGAGCTCCAGAGCGGCTTCAGACCACAGGACATCCAACCCTTGGAAAGGGGGACTTCGAAGGTCTCATTCTTTTGAGTGGCAATAGTGATGTAAAAATCTAAGCAAAAAACAAAAAGGCTCACAGCTGTCAACTCTGAGTTGCATAAGGAGAGAAATATCAAAGCAGTTGTATCATGTGGCTCAGGAGTGGAGACAGTACGGATGACACATCCCTAAGCAGGGAACTCCATGGAGCCCTCTGACCTGTAGAACTGTGAGCTAATACATGCGCTTTGTTTTATTCTTTTATTTTCTATTTATTTTTTAATACAGGATCTCACTACATAGATCAGACTTATAGTGATCCTCCTGTTTTCAGCCTCCCAAGCACTAGAATTACAGGCATGTGTCACCATGCCCAGTCTCAGGTGCTGTCTCAGCATGCTCTGATGACAGAGCCAGCACAGCACCAGGGGATCGAACCCTGGTGCCTGCATCTGCCTAAGCAGGCGCTCTAATCCACTGAGCTATCTGCCTGGCCCTGGGCTTTGTTTTGGCTGGGCTAAGTTTGTGGCTTCTCAGGCCTTAGTAATAGAAAATCAGTATAACTTGCAATGATCACACTTCCTGGATTTATGAAGTTTTAGGCCAGCAGGTCTCTGGCTGTCTGGGCTTGGCTCCTGCCTGTGTTTTGGGTTCACTTGCTGTATGTGGATCTGGGATGTCCCTGGCTGGACAGCTGGGTTCTGCTCCCTGTGCTATAGGCCAGCCCATGTTTGTCCCTCCCAGGACATCTACTGCCCTCCTTCTCAAGGCCCTTGTGCAGCAAAACCCTTAACAGAATTAGCCACACCCATTTCCCCTACTTTTCACTGTTCCATCACATCCAAACCATAAGTGACCCCCATGTTGGCAGCCCTGGGTGACACTTACCTCCTGGCCCTCATCTTCCTTGACCCGTCACCCTGCTTCTGCAATTGTTCCTCCTCCCCGAAGCACATTCTCGGCTTGGCTCCCAGGGGGGCACACTCTTCCTCCTCCTGTCTCCCGCCTTGCCTGTTTCTGTGGCTCACCTTCCGGCCACTGTTCTTCCTCCTGACCCCCACTCTATGCTTCTGTCTAAAACGTGCTTCCCAAAGTTCAAACCCCACTGTTACAGATGCCTGTGAGAGAAGACCTCTCCCCATTATCTGATGTGTCATGAATTTATTTTTGTGTTCTCAGATGAAAAAGCTGGTGAAGAACTGAGCTGACTAATGTCTCAGAGTCTCTTTTCAGGATGAGCCCAGAGATGGAGACATCCCAGCCTTTTCACATCTGTGAATATATTTCAGCGGGTTTTGTACTGGATAAGACAAGCATAAAATTCTTAGGACACAAAATCTTCCTTCATAACTGTATAGATTTTGCTTTGTTGTCCTGTGTTTCCTGTATTGGACAAGTCTGAGCAAGACACCTCTGGTTTTTCAGAAACAACTTTTTAACCTGCCCACCTATACGCCCATGGGATTTTAACCTTATCATAAAAAAAAAAAATCTAATGGAATTCAATCACCTGCACACGTGGATATGTCTAACAACTATTTGAATATTGTAAACTGTGGATTTATTAATTCCTTAATACATTTCTTAATTTATTAAGTTTTGAAAATTTTTCTTCCAAAATATCTTTAATGAGTACTTCTGGCCCATTCTCTTTTTTTTCAAGAACACCAGTTCAGCAAGACCTGTTATTTCATTATCAATGACCAGGTAATTGAGTCTCTGTTTTGTCGTTTGCTTCCTGTTTCTCTTCCTTGGTTTTCAGAAGAGCTGATGAAGTTTTCTTCTATGACACAAATTCTATTTACTATACAGTTGCTTCTTTTTCATTTTTCTTCTTGCACTGATTTTAATTATGTGATCTTATTTTATTTTACTTTACAATATCTCTAGATCTGGTGCTATTCTACTTTTATATCTGCTAAGCTAATACTAGATGCCTTTTCAACTCAGTTTTTTTTTTTCTGTCTGTACCAGATTGAAGTTGGGACCTTACACTTGCCAGGAAGTCGCTTATGCCACTGAACTATCTCCCTGGCACTACAATTTTGTTTTTATAATGTTCACATGTTTCTGAGTTTTATTAAAGGAACAAAGCAAATGCTTTTTAAAATTTATTATGTTTCCTAAGGCAAAATTTCCCTTAAAATACGTGCTTGCTACACAGGGTCTGAATTTCCAAGGCTGAATCTTTTGATAAGCTGAAGCCACCTTCCCCTTCCCATTTGTGAGTCCTGACCTGACCAGTACACAGCTGGTGGTCCCCCTACTTTCTTCCCAGATTTCCAACAGAAGTCATTCTCATGTTCTCATTCTGATGCATCTTTCTCTTTTAGTGTTATCATTCAGAGCACATTTTAGACAAGGAGCAACCTCCCAATCAAGCTTCCAGGTCATGAGAAGGACAATACTGTATATTCCTGAATCCTCTAACACCTTTGTGGAACTTTCCTGGCAGGAAATAGTCCATGGTCAACTACAATTCCCAGCATGCGCCTCATCTTCTGTCCCCTGGCATTTGATTCTGTTCCCTCAAGAACCAAGAGCATTACAGGGACCTCAGGATGGCCTCCATTTAAGGACGAAAGGCTCAAAACATGACAACTGCCCTAGAAAATCTCTGCCCTCCAGGCAATGGCTTCTTTCTCAGTCAGTGAAGGTTCTAGAGGAACTCAAAAGGAAGGAAGGTGAAGTGGGTTTACAGCCAGTACAATTAGGACTGTGTGACCACCCCTCTGCTCACAGGCCCAGCCCCTCCAGCCTTTGTCCTAAAGCCTTCTACTATACCAGGAGGCAGAGGTAAGAATGACAAAGACCTCTGGCTCCTCTTTTGAAAATTCTGAAGTCTCAGGCCAAAATGTGTGTGTGTGCCAAATTTGCCAGTGTGACCTATTATAATCATTCTTCACTTTTAACTGATCGATGGTTCAGAAATGCATCTTACACGTCCAATTATAACAGTGAATCATGAGAAAGGACATGCACGATACATACTGCTGACGTGACCCAACACCTTGCCAGGTGGCTGTTCTCCAGCACAGCCAATCGCACTGTCCATCAGGGTTTTGAAGACCAATAGCAGGCACCCTAGGCAGGTGAAACATTTTAAACTATTAAACCCAGTGCTTCAGGGTTCATGCCACCTGCCTTTCGGTTGTCATGAGCCTGCTCGGCATACACTGCTTAATTAAACTTCATTAGTAAGAAAAATTTTATTAAACTGCACTGCTTTTTCCTTATTGCCATGTGCTGTATCCAATACTTTGTTCATCACATATAAGAACCTAGAAGCCCATCCAGAACCCCCCACTGCCCATGGAAACAAGTTCTTCGCCACCCACCTCTTCTTTATCTGTCCTCTTGATTCTGCTCAGAGCTTTCTCCTCCACTGGCTGCTAGAAATCTATCCTGTGGGCCGGAAGGTCACTGAGCCCATGCTCTGGCCCCAAGCACTGCTGGAACCTGCCATTCAGACTTTGGGCCATTGGGGAACATAAGGCACATCTAGAAAGTCTTGGGCTCATTTTACCAACAGGTGTGGGCCCTATTGTATTCTGGGTATTTTCAAATCCACCTCTCCAATTTATCACAAGTAAGTATAAATATTAGCCCATTTCACAGATGAAGACAGTCAAACTCAGAGAGGTGATGAAAATTTCTGTAAGGTCCTCCTGCTGGTGGATGACAGACCAGGGACTCTAGGACACATGCACAAAGCCCCATACCCATGCCCCGGCTCTTTTTCCGAAATTGAGGTACAAATTAGTTTTTCAGACATTTTCTTTATCAAATAATACCTGGCTGGGAGCAGTCACTCTGCATGCCTGTGATTTTGATCATGTCTTCTCAGCCAAGCTGGAAAAGACATCTTTGCACATGGCCCTGCTATCATGGTGAGGGTGGGGACACCCTATTAGCCTGTTACCCTCAAGGTCTTCCCCACACTCCTCCAGCAACCTAGCCCCACACTGACTCACCCCTCCCCCTACCAGGGGAGCCTCAGAGAACCCCTGCCCTGGGTCAACCCTCTTCTTGCATGAGCCCTGAGGCCCAGAGTCCTACACACAGCCCATCTCCCACCTGGACCCTTTCTCCTCTACCCCTTCTATCTTCTGGGAGCCCACCTCAGTTTCCTTCCCAGGCTCAGCATTACTGTTCCCTGCAAGGCATGCTTTGCTGGGATCCAGGCTTCCTGGCCTTTCTGAACCCCTTTTCCCATTCCTAGGACCCAAGCCTGGCTCCTGGTCCCAACCTGGGTCCCACCCATGGCCTTCCCTCCATGCTCACCTGCCTGCTTCAGCTCCTATGCAGAAGGTTTCTGGAGGCCTCCATATGCCTCTTCTCTTGAGAGGGAGAAGCAGCGGTCCACAGTCTTGGGCACCCACATTGTGCCAGGCAGTGACCTGGCGAGGTCCCGCATGTGGTCACCCACTTTGGCACTGGACTCAACATTATCACTTTCAGATTTAAAATAAAGAGTCTGAGGCTCCCCAAAGCCATGTAGCTTAGCCTTCACAGGCCACTTGCACTGTCCCTCTCTGTTATGGTTTAGACCTAGAATAAGCCCCAAGCTCTCAAGTGTGTGCAAGGTGATTCAGCCATCGGGGTGCTATAGTCATCAGTGGATTCACCCCCTAATGAGCTCAGCAGCTGAGTGTGCTGTTGGGGGGCAGAACCTGGTGAGAAATGGCTTACAGAGGGTGTGACCTGGCAGGGTCCCTGGGTCCTGCCTTCTCTCTCTGCTTCTTGACCACTTCTCTCTGCCTTGAAGCCAGGATGGGCCGAATCCTCTGAAACCTGGGAGCCAGAATAAACTTCCTTTCCCGTAAGCTGTGCATCAGATATTTTGTTCGGCAACAAGAAAGTGACTAAGACACCATTTCCCCGAGCCCGGGATCCCCCTCTCCCTGCAGGCCCTGCCCCAGTTCTGTACAACTCCCCTGAGTGGCACCATCGGGGACAGGTCTCAGCCCCACTGGAGCCTCCATGGGGCAGTGAGTGATTCACTGAGTCTTCTGTCCAAGGCTCTGCACAGGCTGCTAGAGAGATTTTAGCTAAAGTCCATCTTCCCTAAACATGCACACTTGGCAGGAAGCCATGAGTCCCCTCTGAGCCCTGTCTCCACAGAGAGAAGCTTCTGGAGCCAAAACATTTTCAGTCTGACCTTGACGCGGCCATAGAGAAACCCTGTCTGACAGTCCCCCAGACAGGTCACCTGCTCATGTCTGGAGTTAGTCCAGGATAATGGCCCCATGGCAGCCTAAGATGAGTGCTGTGGAGCCCTAAGGGCCTCTCCTGATAGCTGCCCTGATGGCCACAGCTGACGGATCCTCTTGGTGCTGCCTTTCTGGGCTGAGTTAACAGGCTCAGCTCTCTGCTCCTGCAGGACCAAGTGTAACCCTTTCCAGGGGATTATAGGAAAACACATGGGCAGAGCACAGAATTGCTCCCCTGGGCTTCCTGGCATTTGGGCACACATGCTGAGCACATGGTGAACCCTCTGGGGTTCCAAACCATGTGCCACGCTGAGGACTGGGCCAGAGTGAGGGTAGGGTGGGCCCCATGCCAGCCACCTCTCTTTAGCCGTGCTCTCCTGGCCACGGTGCCCGATGGCTCTGTTCCCTTTGTGGAGGGTCATGCTTTCCAGAGTCACGAAAGCCAAAATGAGATGCCACAGGTGAGACCCTGGCTAAGAGTAAACAACAGAGGCTGCGGTGCTGACTTGGGCTGTGCCAGCTGTGCAGCCATTATTGTTAGGTACAGAACTTGTGGAGACTGCAGTTGCTAGTGTCTGTCTACCTGTACACCAACCGGTTTGTGTGCCTGCGGCCACCTTTCTATCTATATCCGCTTGCCTCACTCTGTCCTTCCCTCAGTCCTCAGCCCACCCCTGGGCATCATCCCTGGATTGCTGCGTAAGACCAGAGGCAAATCAAGCAAGGGGCGCCTTGGTGTCTGCGTTTTGTGAGTAGGTGCAAATCTGTCATGATGTGCATGTCTTTGCGCCTGAGTGTGCTCATTTGTCAGTTCCAGTTGCTGGATTAAAACACCCAGGTTTGGTGGCTCAAAGGACAGACATTTCTTTGCTTACACCTCTGGAAGTTAGAAGCGATGACCAAGGCGCCCGCAAGGGTGGTTTCCGGCCAGGGCTCTCCTGCTGACTCGCGGGCAGCCCTTCTCCTTGGGTACCCGCTCTGAGGCAGGAGATCAGGGCGTGGCGGGCTGGAGAGGAAAGGGGCGCGATGTGCTCATTGCGGAGTTCCATGGGCAGCGTAGTTCGCACAGCCCTGTACATGGAGTCGATCAGGGAGTGCTATCTTCAGTTCTCCTGGGAACTTGAGCAAGTGTTTTATAGGACAGCCGAGAGCCGCCAAGGGCTTGAGAGACGGGAGGTACAAGAGGACCGCGGCGGCTGAGCTCGCTCTGCGGTGCTCTTCCAGTCGTCCACTCTCACGCTGGGTTCCCCCACTGTTACTTGGCCCACGCTTGCTCTGTAGAGCAAGATTCTTTTGTGCTTGTTTTACCTATTTCTTTGTTCAAGACAAGAAAAACCTAGAAAACGCCTCTAGAAGGAGACCCCACAATGCCTAAACCTGACATTTCCTTCCTGACCACCAGGGGAGAGGGAAGAAGAGTGGGAAGGGGAGAGGAAGAGGTGTTTTCTAGGCTTTTTCTTTGTCCTGTTGCTCCCCCCCTTCTTCCTCTTCCTCCTCCTCCTCCTCCTCCTCCTCCTTGTATTCTTCTGCCTCCTCATGGTTCTGAGAATGGAACCCAGGCCCCTCACACTGAGCTACATCCCCTACCCTCCTGTATTGGGATAGCGTCTCAGGAAGACTCTCCTACCTACCAGCCTCCCAGCCTCTGGGGTTGCAGGCAGGCAGCACTGCCCTGAGCCTTCCCTTCTTCTTGCAAGGACGCCAAGACCTCACCTTTATTCCCTTTTTCACTCACTTTAATTACTTCTTAAAAGCTCTAGCTCTGAGTACAGTCCCATTGCAGGTTAAGGCTTCAGTATATGAATTTCCAGAGGACACCAGGGGCCAGCAGTATAGCTCAGCCGGACTAAGCGCTTGCTTAGGCAAACATTGGGGCCGGGGTGGATCCCTGGGCACCGTCTGCCGCGCCCGCCCTGCCCCTAGGCGTACTGAGCTGGGGATGGAGTCCGGAAATCAGGAGGGTCACTGCGAGTCCGAGCTGCAGAGTGAGACCCTGCACAACAATGGAAAAGGACACAGTCCACGAGACACAGAGAGAGAGAGAGAGAGAGAGAGAGAGAGAGCGCATTAGGGGCAGGGAGGGGCCGTGGCGAGGAGCCGCACCTGCCAATCACCCCTGCCACCTGAGGTGGAGGGAGGCCGGCAGGGGCGCCAACGGAATCAAGCGTGGGCTCCTCTCTGCCGATCAAGATCTATAAATAAAGTTGTCTTCCTGGCATGTTCCACACCACACACAGCTCTTTAATAAAATTGGCCGAGATTTGTGGATAAGCCTGAAGCAAAGTCAATGCTCGGTGTCAATCCCACACTAAGAGGGGCCTTCAGGGGTCAAGCTGCTTCCTGTATATGATTCCATATCAAAGATATGTCAGCCAGCCGCTAAGCAGCTCCTGGAGCCCGGAGACGCTCACCTCGGACCGGCTCACATCGGGGTCCCCCTGCTAGAGTGCCCCAGTGGTAAGTATTGGGAGGGGTGGTGCACACAGCCCCTATGGGGTTCTCCATGGGACTCAGCTACTCCTCTGAGGCTTTGGGGGCTCACAGTAGCTCCCTGAGTGAGCGACGGAGAGGATGGGAGGCTGTAGCTGCTACCGGGCTACTCTCAATTCCTTTATCTTTCCAGCCCAGGGGGCTCTCTGTGTGTGTGTTGGGGGTGGCAGCCAGGGTCTTCCTGGGTCTCTGCCACTCCCCAAGGGCTTCAGGGACTCTCTGTCCAAAGCCACAGAGTCTGCAGAGATGAGAAGGGTCACTGCTACCCACCGTGCTCCAGCCTCGGGCCAGAGTCACTGGGACGTGCAGCGTGGCTGGTGGGTGCTGTCTAGTGCCCGGCCGCCAAGGGAAGATGAACATCTAATAGGCATGCGGGCCACACTCGGCAAGGCAGAGAGAGGGGGAATCAAAAGAAGTTGGGCTTAATTAAATATCAAGGAGATTTATGCAACTTCCTCTCCTTGTCATAAATATTAATGAGGGCAGCCTGTAGCATGGCTGTATCCATAGTACCCCGGTTGGGAGAGCTGAGAAGGACAAGGCTGGAGGGGCAGGGAAGGGCAGCAGCTGCCCCTGAACACACACACACACACACACACACACACACACACACACACACGGTCTCACATGGTTGGTTGGGTGTCCCCTGCCAAGCGCTTGGCCAGTTGGCCAGGAGAAAGCCCTGAAGAAGAGGCAGCCCCTCTTGCCCTCCGGTCAGCTGGGGCTTAGGGCAGGGCTTCTTTCACCAGACTGAGTGGAAGAAGAAGAGTGATAGGAGGTGATGGGGCTGTGAGACGTGGGGATCAAGAGACTCCATCCCTAGACTGGGGCAGGGGTGCTAGGATGGGTGTGGAACCCGAGAAGTGGCATGAAGGTCCCCATGAAACAGCTACTTTAGAGTAGCCTCCCAGGGAATGCTGGGATGGTACGGGCAGGAAGGAAGACAGCCAGCCCCATCCTATGAAGGGACTGCTGCAGCAGCGAGAGGAACAGAACCAGTGGGGTGTGTGTGTGAGTGCATGTGTGCATACGGGGCCCCAAGATGCATCTTACAAGGCCCATTCCACCGCGGCAACTGGAAGCCCCAAGACCTGGCCTCAGCAAGCCGGAACCCAGGGGAGGGCAGGGTGCTCATCCCAGTCCAGAAGCTGGCAGGTTGGAGATGCAGGAAGAGCTGAAGAGATTACACCCTGGGCTGGGTTCATGCAGTCACATGAGAGCCCTAGCCCCCAACAACCTGGTTAGAATGTCAATGTGGTCAAATGGACACATAAGGGCTGGGGTTATAGCTCAGTGGTACAATAGCCTACCTGTTAAGTGCAAGCTCCTGAGTTCAATTCCCAGTAGCAAGAAAAAGAAAAGAAAAGTCAATCATCACGGCCACGTTTAATGTGGCCCGGCAGAGAAGACAACCTGAGTCACACTCCATACTGCATAAAGCCAGGCAGAGGCCAGCTGCCAGCCGCCGGCAGAGAGCCTGAGAGCTGCTGCTCTCATGGGTCGCCGCACTCCCCAGATGCCAGGCCCATCCAATGTGTTCTTGCACTTACCTCACAGAACAATGCTCAGGAAGCAGATAACAGAGCTCCTCCCCAGAGAATGGGCAAGCCGAGTCTCAGA
This sequence comes from Myocastor coypus, assembly GCA_004027025.1. Lineage (NCBI taxonomy): Eukaryota > Metazoa > Chordata > Mammalia > Rodentia > Myocastoridae > Myocastor > Myocastor coypus. Next base: position 107,931 of record PVJA010000458.1, read on the forward strand.
GATGTCGTGTAACCTGCCCATGGCCACACAGATGTAAATGGTGGACTTCAGCATGGGCTTGGACCAGTGCCTCTCCCTCCCTCTGCTTGTCCTGGGCAGGTTGGCCCCAGACTCAGGTGAGTCCCAGAGCAGAAGGCCAGGCTTTGTCAGGAGGGAGCTCTGGATTCAGCCTACCTGCCAGTCTTCCCTACACCAGACAAGAGCCAGCCTCCAGCAACTTGTGGGAGTTGAGACATCCAGGAAAACACTGTTGCTCTTCTAGGTGACAAATGAAGCTCTCCATGCAGAGCCACGGTTTCCTTCTGTTCTTCTGTTGGTTGAAGGTTTCCAAAGGTGGGCAATCAGAGCCGCTTCAGGTAAGGAGAGCTGCCAGGCACATGTCAGGAGGGCAGAAGGGAGAAAAAACTGGGCTGGGGACATTTTTATCCTCTTTATCTGCTGTACTCTCTACACCTCCAGACTGACCTGAGGGCTTCGTGTACACAGTCCAACACAGTGGCCCTGCCGTGACATTTAGCCCAGGCATTTCTCTGTGTCTGTGGATTTCACATATCTCTGATCCCTCCCCTCTCCCTTGCAGCCCCACTTCCACCACCCTGTCCCCATTACTGCTCCCCTGGGTGAGATCCTCAGAGTTGCCCCTTAGTCCCAGAGGTGTGGGGAGGATGCTAGTAATACCTGGCAGTGCCCAGTGCTGGACCAGTCAGGACAGGGTGGTCCATCTCTGCTTCTCATCCTGTGGCAGTCAGGTGGCTCCATGGGAAATCGCACCTCTGTGGACTTAGAAATTGGGTGGGGCTGGGCCAGAAAGTCCTGCTGATTCTCCTGCTGAATGTGTTGGTTGTGGTGCACGAGCCGGGGTATCCTCGAGACCTGCTTGCCCTATGCTAGATACTGACCTGTCTCCAGCACTTTCCAAGGAGACGCTCCCAAGCTGGACACCAAGCCTCCAGCTCAGGTTCTCTTCTCCTGTCAGACCTCAGGCCCAAAACAGGTGCAAGGATAAAACCAGAGAATTCTGAGACAACGGCAACTGTAGAGGTGTGGACTGTGGATTCAAGGAGAAAGGATTGGTTGAGCAAAGGTTCCTCCCTTTTGAGATATTTTTAGGGTGCCATGGTAGGAAGAGAGGGTAGAGCCCCAGATAAACAGGGACTTTTCTTCTCACTAGTGCTATACACAGAGATTTTGAGGGTTCTGTCATTACATCGGTAATGAAGTAGTCATTTATCTGTTTATTCATTTTTGTAGTGCTGTGGAGAAACCCAGGACCTGAAACACACTGGGGACATGCTATACCATTGAGCTATACCTCTAGCCCTGTAATGCTATCATTTTTTGAAATATCACTTTATATTAAACATTTATATGGGCGTGTTTAAATAGATAGACGAAAGAGAATGCAAAATTTGCATGTCATTTTAAAAACAAGAAAGAAATGTTACCTTTCTTGCAGAGACTTTTTTTTTTTTTTTTTCTTTTGGTGGTACCAGGACCTTGCACTTGCCAGGCAAGCACTTACTCCACAGAGCAATCTCCCTGGCCCCGAAAAGGGACACTTCAGATTGTTTCCCCAGAACTTTTTATTTTCCTTCTTTTAAAGAGGAGAAAAAAAAAAAACAATGGCACAAAATTTCAAAACAAGATTGTAGGAGAGTAATAACGGTTAGTACAGTGCATGTTGTGATCTTAAAGTAGCTGCTCAGATTACAAGATATAGGCATGAAAAATTGATCAAAGAGTAAAGGCACAAACCTTTCTTTTCAATGAACTAATAGCCATTAGCAGTATAACTTAACTTTCTTGTTTGTTTATTTTTCCTCTACTCTCCCTTTTCTCCTTTCCCCCATCCCAGCTTCTGTTTCCTTCTAAGCAGTTTCTTCCCATTTCACACTACCCATTGGACATTTGGGTCTTATTTACACTCTCAGTTTCTTGCACTAGGAAGATGTCTTAGTTACTTTTTATTCATTGCTGGGGCAAATACCCGACACCCAAAGGGAAGGAAGGAAAGGTTTATTTAGCTCACAGTTACTAGAGGTTTCAGTCCATACTCCGCTGGATCCAATGCAGAGAGGCATAATGCAGAGGCCAGCAGTTCATGGCGGTGGAACAGCAACAGTATGGTGACAGAGGCAGGCAGCCAACCAGGGCAGCAGAGCAAGTGTGTATCTGTCTCTCTGTCTCTCTTTAAATTACATTAGGGTCTTTGCCTTATCCTATCCGCCTCAGGCCACACCTATAATTCCCAGCAGTACTCAGACCCACAATCTCATCAGAGCTAAAACACATAATGCCAGTGGATCATGGATCAAGTCTCAAACTCTAGAAGTCCCCGCCCCATGATTGCATGAGGTTTTGGGGGGACAACTGGACATAAACCATAACAGAAGACAAGACACTGTTTAGACACACACATACACTTGTGAACGTCTCCAGCTGCACCTATCTCCTTGGGAAAGCCTTGAGTCCATCTTTCTTTGTAGCTGAATAATGCTCCATTGTAAAAAATACCACATCATTTTTATCTGTTCTTCCAGTGTCTTTCTGACCTTTTGTGTTTTGAGGTTGCTGATATGGAATGTTGAAGTCCTATTTTATAAAATCAATCACTTACTGATTTATGCTCTGTAAACACTTGTCTTACTGTATAATTTTATTACTCTGGGTTTGTTTTTTTGGCAGATTAAATTTTTAAATTTGAATTTAACAGACTTTTAAAAAATAGTTTGTGGTCTTTCCATCTTCCTTGGCCTTCTTTTATGACAACATCACTATTTTCTAATCTTCATGTTACTACTTTTTACAGATTTAAATTGTTTATACTCAAATATCTGTCCTCTATGGAATGACTTTAAAGTGGGAGTGATAAGGTAGAGGTATGGTTGACCAGGTGTCCCAATGCCATTTGTTAAATAATCTATTGCTTCCTTTCCATAAGAAATATTGCCTTTATTATATGATAAAGTCCATTTCGTACTGGCTAGATTTCTGGCACGTGTTCAGCCAGTGGCCAGTGGTCCTACTCTTGTGCTATGCCATAGCGTTTCAGCTACTGAAGTTAGATAACCTAGGAGCACTTACGGTCCAGCTGGTGTGTCCTCAGTGTGCATTTTTCTCAGGATGTTGCTGGCTAAACTTTTCCATGTAAACTCTATACTTGGCTTTCAGATTTTTAAAATCCTGTTGATATATTTATTATGAGCTTATCAAATATATGTCACATGAGTATATATTAGATGTTATACATTATATTACACAATATATGTTATATATTATGCATTATGCATAACATATTATACAGTTATATATTATGTTATATATTGTGTAGTGTATATTATATGTCATATATTATATTATATTTCATATAGCATATTATACATTATATATTATATTTTGGAAGATTTTACATCTTTAAATTTTCAATTATTTGATTTATTAAAATAATTTCTACTTAGAAGGAAACAGAAAAATAAAAATAGATAATGGGCAAATATTTTATCAAGCAAATACAAAGAAAAAACATTGAAATAATATTGCTTCATTTTATATTGATTAAAATTATCACCCATGATGACTACATATCCAGCATTAGTGTCTATGTGCTTACTAATTTAGTATCAAAATATACATAAAATAAAAATAATTATAAAAATAAGGAAAGAACATAACTGTTGGGGAAAACTTTTACACTTTTTTTTTAATCATTTGATACAGGGTCTCACTATGCAGTTCAGAATAGCATTGATCCTCCTGTCTCAGCCTCCCTAGTGCTGGGATTACATACATGCACCACCACACCCAGTTCTGGGATGGACGTGGCACAAACCCAGGCTTCCGGGGCTGGCACAGCATGCAGTTCCAGGGTTCAAACTCAGAACCTTGCACTTGCCAGGCAGGCATTTATGCTGCCAAGCTATCTCCCCAGCCCTGCTGGGGGAAATTTTTAAGAACTCAATCTAATTTTTGATATGTCAAGTAGAGAAAAAAATCATATGTTGATGTGCTTAATTATGTAAAAAGTACCTGAATTAACAGATCATGTAATTTAATTTTAATTTCATAAACTTAAAAATAATTCCATAACATTGATAAAAAATTATACCTACATTTAAGATTTTGTTGGAAAATCAGGGCCAGTGAGGTAGCTCGGTAGGCTAAGCACCTGCTTAGGTAAACACAGGGACCGGGGTCCGGTCCCCAGCACCACATGCCACACAGGCCCCATCCCTAGGCAGGCTGAGCCCATCACTGAGAGCAGGCATGGTGGAACGCAATTGTAATCCCAGCGCTGGGGAGGCTAAAGCCAGGAGGATCACTATAAGTTCAAGCTGAATAGTAAGACCTATACGAAATACATTAAAAAATAATTTTTAAAAAAGATTTCATTGGAAATTTATAAAAACCGCTCATATATGATGCCAGAAAAGTAATTGCAGCCTATTTTCAAAAAATGAAATTTCTAGGCTTCTTTGTGTGAACACAATAAACACAATTAGTAAAACTACAGGTTCATGGAGAGCTGTAAACAAGCAACAAAATATCCACAGAAAAAGATAAATGGTTATTTATAAAAACAAAAATATACAAACTTTTAAATCAAACGAAAAATGTAAGATGGAACATTAGTAAGTCAAGATACAAATGAAAGGCAAAAGAACAACTAAAGAATTATTTCAAAAAATTGTGTGGAATTATTATGTAGATCTCTATTCTTTTTTTTTTTTTTTTTTTTTTTTGAACCAGTGTTCAAACTCACCACCTTGCACTTGCCAAGAGGCACTTGAGCCACAGAGCTATCTCCCCAGCCTAGTTCTCCATCCTTATTTGTGAAAAAATCTAAATGAAACAGGCAATTCTCTGGGACAATATAAATTACCAATACTAAAAGTTGACACTTTTGAAAGCCCTGAATGGGCTAATCATGGAATAAACTGTAAAAATTTTTTTAAAAAAAATCTATTCCTGAAAGCAGAATTTAATTACTCATTAAGGAACACCGGGTGTTTTTGGCCGGCTCAGCCCACCCTGAGGATGGGGCTGGCGTGGCAGTAAGGACTATTGTTAGAGTGAAGAAGACAGCGTAGCATGGGGTGCAAAATAGGCAAAGGGAACAAAATTAAGCCCCTAGAAACCAATGCTCCGCATTCAAAGAAGCGTGATAAATAATACAGTTCAGATTGCTTTTTTTTTTTTTTTTTTTTTGTGGCACTGGGTTCGAACTCACAAGACTGCAATCTCTTAGGAAAGAAAGGATTCGAAAGATTAGTTATCTGCATGAAAGCCACAGATCTCTATTTCACCCTCTGAACAAATGCAAGATGAAAATCATAGATGAACTTAAGGTTTAAATGTGAAAAGTAAAACAATAAAACATTTGAAAACAATGTTATGAACATGGCATAGGAAAGTCCTCCTATAAGAACTGAAGTGTAAATTATAAATGAAACAATAAGAAATTTGGATTGTATTGATTGAGAACTTCTGTTTATCCAGGGAGCAAAAAGATGTGATACCCTGGCAGAAGATACTTGCTATAATACTTACCCTGTACTTAAATATAAAAAATACAGAAATATACTCAATTCTATAAAGTAATAGGAAAAGGCAACTAACCTAAAAAGAATGAGCAAATACGTCTGTGGAAAGATATTTAACATCATTAGTTGCAAAAGTATGCATTAAAACAATAAGAAGAAAAGGGGGGACACGGAGGTCTCCTGCTGTTATTGTGCTAGATCCTAGCTTTCCCTTTTGATGTAAAATATTGAATAAAATTGAGTGTTCCAGGATAAGGTGCACATACATTTATAATTGTATCTTCTTGAGGAACTATTCTCTCATTATCGTTATGTCATCTCTTCTGTGATGGTTTGTGTCTGGATAACCCCAAAGCCTCCTGCATTTGGGGAGGGTGGGCCTTGCGGAGGCAGCTGAATCTAGTTTGTGATCAGAGCATTGACTGGTGCTAGGACTGGGGGTGTGAATGCCACATGCTCCCTAGGGCAGGCAGCCTGCATACAATAAGCAGGAAAAGAGTCTTGCTTATCTCTTTTGGCTCTTGTTACTTTTGCTCTCTTTCCTGACCAGGAACTGTTGCCCCTCTGCTATTCCATCCTACCCTAGAGGCAGCCAGTTTTGGACTGAAATCTCTACAAACTATGAGCCAAATAAACATCTCCCTCTTTGTTTTTTTTTAAAGATTAAAAATAGCAAAAACAAAGATAGAAAAAGTTACAAGTAAGAGTACATATAGTACAGAATTTCAAAATCAGAAAAATTTAACAATGGTTATATTATGTATTTTCATCATCAGATCAGTTTAGATTAATAGATATAGGTATATAAGATTGATCAAAACAATTAAACATTAACACTTTATGTAAACATTGTTTTTTTTTTAACAGTTGACACACTGCATATTGTCCTCACAATAGTTATACAGAGCACAGGGTGTGGGCATGACACACCTTCCAATTGATATTAGTAAGAAAGAAAAAAAAATTTTTCTCTTTGAACTAAGAGGAAGCAGATGCATACACAGTCCAATGTTCCACAATTGCAGTGGGCCACCAGTGAAACTGGCAACGTTGGAGGCTATTGATCCAAGCCTCCTACAGCTCATCACACCAATCTAGCTCTGCATTTCATGCCTCGTAATTAAGCTTTTCTGCTGGGTGATCAAGGGTAAGTTAAAGCAAGACCTGTATAACAAAACTTTCATCTTTTGTATCTTCCAAGGTCAAATTCCCTCAGGATTAACTTTGGAACCATGTACAGTGCTTTGTAGAAATGTTGTCAGTGTCAGCCTTCGGGATAAATTATGGCCATTGCTTGATCAGTTTGCTTTCTGTGAAAGCCTGACAGAATGTTTTTCTCTAGGTGACTCTCCTTAGACACACTATAGTTCATTTATCCCTTTCCTCTGAGGTCCCATAATCTCCTTGACCAGAAAATTTGGAACACCTAACATCTCCCTTTTTGAATTTGAGTGTTGGGTGTTTTGTTCCAGCAGTGAGAAAGAAAAGTAACTAAAACACCTCCTTTGTCTCTTTTTACAGTTCATCTTTAAGTCTATTTTGTCTGATATAAGAAATGGATATTCCTGCTCTTTGGTTTTCATTTTCATGCAGGACCTTTTTCCAATCTTTTATTTTTCTCTTTCTTTACTGGTGAAGTGAGTTTCTTTTCTTAGGGTGGGGAATGGGGAATACCAAGAATCAGAGTCAGGGCCTTGCACTTGCCAGGCAAGGCCTGCACTGCTGAGCTATGTCTCCAGCCCTGGAGTTTCTTGTAGGCAGCATATTGTTGAGTCTTGTTTTTGTACCCATTCAGCTGAACTATATCTTTTAACTGGAACATGTAGTTTGTTTACATTTAGTTATTCTAGATGTGTTAGAAATTACTCCTGTTATTTTGTTAAATTTCTTCTGTTTGTTCCAATAGTATTTGTTTTGTTGTTATTCACCGTTATGATTTTGTGGCTGTATGCATAAGATTTTCTATTTCTCTCTTGTGTGCTTACTTTGCTAGCGAGTTTTACACTTTTGTGTTTTCATGATGGTTGTTTTCTTTCTTTTGCTTCTGGAAGTAGAACCTTGAAAACATGTTTTATAAAGCAGGTATAGACAGCAGAATATTTTTTGTCCACAAAGAAGAACAAAACTCTATCATTTGCAGCAAAATAGCTGAAATTGGAGGAAATTATGTGAACTAAGCCAGAAAAAGACAAGTACCACATGCTATCTTTCATTTGGAGAAGCTAAAAAACGCACTTGAATGTAGAATAATGATTAGTAAGAGTTGGGATAGGGGTGGGTGGGATAAACAGATACTGGATTTAATTGGTGAATGTAGTATGCATGTGTTGAAATAATAACCCCATTATTACATGAAATTAATATACACATCTGTCAAACATGAAATAAAATACTTAAAAATAAAACAACACTGCCAACCCATTTAAATATTTGCTTGATTGACAAAAAATTAAATGTTTAACAATATTGTTTATGGGAATGTAGTGAAATGGAAACTTGTTCAGGACTGGTAGGCCTAAAACAATTATTATTGCTTTGGAGGGCAACTGAGAACCCATAACAAAGCTGAAGGTGTTCACACCTTAAGTCTAAGCATTCCTACATGTAGGCACGTACACCCGAGGACTGTTTGTAAACTGAGTGTGTCATGTCCATTTAAAAGTCATGAGCTAGACTTAGGGAGTTGAAACCAACATTAAACATAATGGAATAGGAAATATTGCTCATTAGGGGCAATACTACAGTAATCCACGCTGGGATGCAACGTGGCATGAGCTGTAATTTAAAGCTCCACTGGAAAACACAGCATAAAGAGATAGGTTGAGCAAGGAAACATCTTCAAATATGGTTGCTGGAATGTCATTTTAGAAGAAAAGGAAACAGTAAAAGCTCATGTGTATATTGCGTGGTGATACCTATAGCAAGACATCATTTTGCAAAACTTTAAAACAAGTAAAAATTATATATCTGTACAAACTCATATCTTGTATGGGAAAACTTTGGACAAAAGACCACACTTTGGGTTGAAATTGTAGTTATCTATGGAGAGGCAAGAAGAAGAGTAGTCTGGAAGGGTTTAGAGAGACACCATATTTAATTTTAAAAGATGTAAAAGGAAAACAAATTGATATTTAAATTTCAAACCCTTCTAAGTAAGGTAGACATTTAGTTGGGCTTATGGCAAGTTTCTTCAAATTTGTGAGTAAAAAAACAACTTCTATGCTGTCATAAATTACTTTGGGACATAGGGAAAGGTGGAAAGTTAGCAATGTATCAGTCAGCTACTGCCACATGATGCTACATAACAAATCACCTCCAAATTGCATGGTCTAAAATAACAATCACTGCATCAGCCAAATAGCTCAGTGGATTAAGGTGCCTGCAAGCAGGCTCAGGGGCCAGTGGTTCAATCCCTAGGCCTGCGGTGCCTCCCCACCCCCAGGGTGTGCTGAGACAAAACTTGAGACTGGGTGTGGTGGCATGAGCCTAATAATCCCAACTCTTGGGAGGCTGTAAACAGGAGGATCACTGAGTCTTACCTAGTAGTGAGACCTTGAACACCCTGTAGACCCACTCCTAAAATACAGTAATCATCATCATCATCATCATCATCATCATCATCATCATCACTATTCTTGCTCTCATGCCCGTAGGTCATGGTGTGGTGGCTAAGCTCACCTTGATTTGGCTGGACTTGGGCCCAAGCTTCAGCTAAGTTTGGGTGTGCTCCATTTGTCTTCGATCACTTGGATCAGTAGTCTAGTTTAGATATCTTCTTCTTATGGTGATGGTGTGGTCACAAGAAAATAAATGCATCGCCTGAGCACACTCCTACCTTCTGCCCTTAAAGCATACTCGCATCCCACTGGTCAGAGGAAGTCACGCGCCTGAACCTGATGGCAGGGGTCAGAACACACGTCCTCATGGTGATTGGTGATTGGCCACAGCATGGTTCTCTTTTGAAGTAGGCTGGCCAGGCATGGAGAGGGGAGGGCGGCATAGCTCCTGCAGGATCAGAGCTGCTGCTTCCCTTCTCTGTGGTGCATAGGTGTCTTGTGTCCAGAAGGTGGAAAAACAGCTGCCCCATCTCAGCTTCTCCCACCTACATTATGGGCAGTGAAGAAGGATGAGAGGGAACCAGGGAAAGGAGAGAGGAAGGGAGTGGAAAAGGAGGAAGGGCAGTGTTTACCTAGAAGTGAAACCGCCCAAGTCCCCGGCTGGCGTTATGTTGACTAACATTTAAAAAATAGGTGGGCGCCATATGTTTCCCAAACTAAATTCAAATTGTATAGGTTAGAAAGGTTAACTATCTACAGCTCTAAAAGAATCAAGTAAAACTTGTATTTTATACCAAATACCAATATAATGTTCATAGGATATATAGAATGAGGGGAAGTAGGAAAACTATGAATGCGAACAGAGAGTATCTTTAAGTCCATGGCAGGAAAAGGAACTCTCCAGGCATACAAGCTTAAGAATACGCGTCAATGGTGGCTTTTTTTTTTTTTTTTCCCCAGAACCAGGGATTGAACTCAGTACCTTGAGCTTGCCAGGCAAGTGCTTACTCTACTGCTCTGTCTCTAGCCACATATCAATGGTATTAAGAGAACATATTGATAAATTTCACCAGATTCACACAATTTAATTCTATGAAACTCCCATTGACAAAAGGCAAGGAACAAAGTAAAAATCTAAAGAGGTTACTGTCTCCGTTATATTTTTTGTATCAGCTGGGGAAATATTTAAGACCCCACCTGTAAAGTACCTGAGTCAATAATTCATGACAGAGGAGACAAAATACACACACACACACACACACACACACACACACACACACACAGGGAGAGGCATTTTTGAGTAAACTGATAGTAATTGGGCACATGTCTATAATCCTAGCACTTTGGGGTCTGAGGCAGGAGGATCGGTGCGAGTTTGAGACCAGCCTGGGCTACAAAAGTGAACTCAAGGCCAGCCTGGACTGCACAGCGAGACCCTGTCTCAAAAGGACAAAAAAAAAAAAGTTCTTGTACAAAAATTTTGCAAATGCCTAAGAGAAAGACAAAAGTCACTCGCTAACAGCTGAGAGATCATAAAGGTGTACATCTCTCCACTCTTTTTTCCCCTCAATTGCCTTTCCTGTTGTTTTCCATTGTCTGCGCGCGCGCGCGTATGTGTGTGTGCGTGCGTGCGCGCGTGCACGTTTGTCTTTCTCTTTCGGATTGCCTCTCATTTCATTGTACTGCAGCAGTCAGCTATTCCCCTGGCTGGCACACGGTCCTCCCCTGGGTGTCAGCCCGCCCCTGGGGACACGTAGGGAATGTCAGGTGTTGGGAGAAGCAGTGAGCTGTGTTTCCCACGGGAGACCTGAGCCGGTGCAACCCGACTGCAGAGGAGGCCGCGTGTGCGCTGTGGGGCCGCGCGCCAGGTCTGCTGCTCAGCCACCGCCACGGCCACACAGCCATGCACACACGTGGGACTCCGAGCTTCTGTCTTTAGGTTTTAATTCAGGATGAATGGTAACAGCGAAATAGGAACCCCTGAAAGTTCTGCTCCTACTCATCTTTTCCATACAGAGGCTTCAGCTCTGTCGGTGTGACTTTGAAAAGTTAACTGTCCCAGTACCTCATGCTGAACAGCTTTTGGCCAGCATGGGTTGATTTTGAGACTATTCTGTTGCGTTACTTAATGTGTCTTATTAATATACTGGCAAGGGCGAATGTATTGGTTATCTACTAGCTGTGTAGAAGCAACAAGCTTAGCCCTAAAGGCTTAAAACAAATACCAACCTTTCTACTTGTTACCATAAAAAGTACTAGGCATATTTTACTGATATGAATTCTGAAATTAATCAACATCTTTAATTTTCTCCTAAACAATTTTACTATATTTTAAGACTTTATTTTCTTTCATTCTTCTGCAATCCTCCAAACTGATATTATTTTTGTCATTATATGTAATGAATGTTTATTTAGATATATTGATATATTTTCCATTTTCTTTGCTCATTATTTTTACATTCCAAAAATTCTTGTTAGGATCATTTTTACTTCTAAAGAATGAATGAGGATCTGTTCATATAAATTCTCTGGGTTTTCGTTTGCTGTAACATGCTTTTTCTTTTTTCACAGTTGTTACTGAATGATAATTTCCCTGGATATACATTTTGAGAAAAAAAGTTCCGGCTTCTCCTGGGCACCAGCATTGCTGTGGAAAGACACCTGTCCATCCCTGTCACGTGAGGAATCTGCTTTGCCCCATGGCTGCTTTTGCCATTATCTCTGTCTTTGATACTTTTTGGCCTTATGAGAAGCATCTAGGTACGAATGTCTTCTTATTGCTCCCGGTCATGATTTGCTGGATTCCTGTGTGTGAACATTTGCATCCTTCCTCGATCCTGAACATCAACACCGTCTCTTCAAATGCCTCTCTTCATTAGCTACTCCCATTCCTTTGAGGAAAACGGAAAACATCCTTCAGACTTAATATCTCTAGCCTCGGAGCACTGTTTCATAGTCTCCTGTCCTTTCTCCCCCTCTCTCCTTGGTAATTCGTTCAGCTCACTCTTCCAGGTAATTGTCTTTTCCTCTGGTCGTGCCTAATCTGCATTTGATGCGTTCATTGAATCTCCCAGATCAATTATTACACTTTTATTTCCTTATGTAGCTTGTGATTTAAAAAAAAAAAAAAAAAAAGATATGCCTTTAAGTTGTGAGAGTTTCCTATTCCTGTAAATATGTCAGGAAAAAAAGAAAAAAACTTTGATCTTCTGCATCCAATCGTGCCAGAACCTACCGAGTTCACAGGTTTGATCCCATGGTTCTTTATTTCTGTAACCTTGCATGTCTGGTTCTTCGGTGTTTTGTGTGTCTCAGGAGTGTTTAGGGTAAATTCAGAATCATTTGATCTTTACCCAGCAGAGACTTTTCATGCTTGGGCCTGAGATGCATTTCTCCAGAGAAAATTATCACTGGCTTCTGCCTGAATGCACTGACAAGACAAGAATACTTCAAATAACGTCTAGCTCTTCTTATGAATGAGGCAGCGAGTTTCAGATAACATAGATTCTTTCTCCCAGTCACCAGATGACCTGCCTGTGGTTTGAGATTGTCTAGGAAAATGATTTTTACTTGTTTCCACTCAGAGAAAGACCAAGACCTCAAGTACTCCCAACAATGGAGTGGGGTGATACGCAGTGTGGGTGGTGGCTTTCTGCCAATACACCTTTTCCTGAGGATTTTCTTTTTTAAAGTAATAAATGTATGGGAGTTCTTTTTTTTTTTTTTTTTTAACACTTTTTTTTTCTTTTATTTAATTTTATTTATTTTTTTTTTTCTTGTTTCAGAACCTTTTTTGTTTATTCACTCATTTTTATGGCCGGCTCAGCCCACCCCAAGGGCAGGGCTGGCATAGCATGTGGTGCCGGGGATCGAACCACAGTCCCTGAAGCCGCCCAAGCTTTCCCAAGCAGGGGCTTTAGACCACTGAGCCATCCCACCGGGCCCCCGTGTATGGGAGTTCTTGATTAAATTTCCCCCTTGTATGGTGTGGTGGATGAACTCGGGACATCCAGCTGAACTGAGCGTGGTGCTGGGTGTGGAGGGCCTGTGTGACGATTGCTGGCGACAGTGACAGGAAAGGAGAACTGACGGGCAAGGTGGCATGTTGTTAACCGTCCTGGAGAAGTTCATTGTGCTGGCTTTGCTGATACCAGCTTGGCTGTTCTCATCGTCAGAGGAGCTCGGGTCTTCACTGCTGCTGGGAATGGCTGTGGTTCTCTTCAGAGGAGCTCTGGTCCTTACCTTGAGTGTTGCTTCCTGGCTTACTGCAGATGCCTCAGCCTGCTGGCCCAGATCCTTCACCCCCTGGTCCAGATTTTCCAGCTTCCACCACTGACCTTTGGGCCTTCCCGGTGCAGATCAGTGAAATAGGCCTGCACGACACATGGCTCTACAGCTCCAGCTGGTCTCAAAAAGGACAGTGCTATGGGCTCTAGGTCTTCAGCTGGACTCGTGCAGGGCGTTGCCATGGGATCCAGGGCCACAGCTGGACTCTTGGGTCTCTAATATATGGACAGATCTCTTGCACTGTTTTGCATTTAACTTTTTTAGATGAATATTATACAATAGTCCTATATATTTTCTATCTTATATTAGATCTATTCCCTTGCAAATCCTGACTATGACATATGAAACCAACAGGGGCTTTGCCAAAAACAGGTTCTCATTGTGGAATTACCTCTTTCCTAGTCCTTGAGCTTTATTTAGTGTCTGTTCAAATGCAGATTTAAAAGCAAGCTTTTAGACCTCACATATGATTTTTAGTGCACTATATCAAGAGGCTTTCTCAGGGTACCTGCTGCCCTAATTAGAAATCTTCCTTTGAGATTTTCCCCATTTCCATATTTTCCTAATTTTCTATATATTTATTATCTAAATGAAGTTTAGAATTTGTTTGTCAACTCCTACCAGGATTTTGATTAGGGGTCCATATAATATATAGACTAATTAATGGAGAATTGATAATTTATAATACTATTAAGCATCCTACCTAAGAGCAAGGAATAGATTTTCATTTAGTCAACTGCTATTTTATATGTCACGTAAGTTGTAGAAATTTCTTTGCATGAATTCCACATCTTTTAAAATTATTCCATTTATTATAACCTATTTGCAATTTTTATTGATGGGTCTTCAATTATGCTTTCTATATTGTTATTGTATGTAGGAAAGCTATTTGTTTTCCTATGTTAATTTTGCAATTACCTTGTCTGTTAAATCATTGCTTCTAATAGTATCAAGTTTTTTTTAACGTAAGATTTTATTGGTATATGTTAGATATACGTAATAATGCCATTCACCATAGAGAATTTATGGTGCATGATGCAACCTGTTCCTTTTTCCTCATTCTCCTACCTTCCTTTCAAACTTTTGTCCCCTCTTTATTTACAAACTTTGTTTCCATGTTTTCTTCTTTTCTCTTTTTAAAAACATGTCCTATCTTTCCTTTTCTCCTCTCCTCTCTTTTATTCCCCTTCCTATTTGAACATTTTCATATCTATCTATCTATCTATCTATCTATCTATCTATCTATCTATCTATATCCTTATTTACATTTTTTTGTTTCTCACACCAGAGAAATGATGCAGTATTAGCATGTGTGTGTCTGATTTATTTCACTGAAGAATATGGACTCAAGATGGAACCATTTTCCTAGAAATGTCTCAAACATAGCCTTCTTTATAGTAGACTAGCACTCCATTGTGTACAAATCTATACTATCTTTATCCATTCACCAGTGAATAGGCAATTGGGTTGTTTTCAAGACTAGCTATTACAAACTATGCTGCTATAAACGTAACTGTGTGTATGTGATTGTGATATGATGCTTTTAATTCTTTTGAAAAGATACCCAGGAGGGGAATGGTCGGGTCAAATGGAACCTCCAGCCCTAGTATTTTTGAGGAATCTCCATAATGTTTTCCACAGTGGTTATACCTGTCTACATTCCTACCACCAGTGGAAAAGGGTTCCGTTTTCCCCTGCAGCCCCAGCATTTTTTAATTGTTGATTTCTTGATAATAGCTGTTCTTTCTTAGGTAAGATGGCATCTCAGTGTTGTTTTAATTTGCATCTCTCAGATGACCAATGATGTTGAACACTTTTTTCATATATTTTTTGCTGTTTGTATTTCTTCTTCTGAGATGTGTGTTTTTACTTCAGATGCCCATTTTTGGATTGCATCTTTGTGGGTGGTCTGATTATTTTCTGAGTTCTTTGTAAGTTCTCAATAGTACTCTTTTGTCTGAGGAACAGCTGGCAAACATTTTTTCCCCACATTGACGGCTGTCTCTTCCCTCTGTTGGTGGTATCTCTTGCTGTGCAAAAACTTTTTAGTAAGAAGAGATCCTAATTGTTGATTCTTTGTCATAGTGCCTGTTCAGTCAGAGCCTTCTTCATGAAGTCTTTGCTTACACCATGTCTTCAAGAGTTTTACCTATCCAGCTGATTTAATATTTCTGTCTTAATATTCAGATCTTTGAACCATTTTAATGTTAGCTTAGTGCATGGTGAAAGGTAAGGGTACAGTTTTAATCTTCAGCATGTGCAGAGCCAGCACTACTTATTAACAAGGCTACCTTCCTGCAAATGTGTTTGGCACCTTTGTCAAAGATAAGATGACTGAGTATGTCTCGAGTTGCTTTTGCATCTCCTAATCTGTTCCTTTGATTCTTGGATCTGGGTATTTTGTTTTGTTTTTTACCAGTACCATGTTGATTTTATTTTTTAATCACAGTAACTTTATCATATAACTTCGGTTCAGGATTCTGATGCCCCTGTCTTGCCTTTATTGCACAGAATTGCCTTTACTCTTCTTGTTCTCCTCTGGTTCCAAATGAATTTTAGGATTCTTTTCTCTAATTTTATGAGATGTGCTGCTGGAAGTTTGATTGGAAGTGCTCTGAGTCTGTATAAATTTTGAAGTATGGCCATTTTTACAGTATTGGTTCTTCCCACCCAAGAGCAAAGAAAGCCTTTCCATGTCCTGATATATTCTTCAATCTCCTTTTTCAGTTTTTAATATAGAGGTATTTTACATCCTTTATTAGATTGACTCCTGGGTATTTCACTTTTTAAGATGCTATTATGAAAGGCATTATATCCATAAATTCTTTTTTTTTTTTTTTGTCTTTTTGAGACAGGGTCTCCTTATGCAGTTCAGACTGGCCTTGAGCTCACTTTTGTAGCCCAGGCTGGTCTCGAACTCGCACTGATCCTCCTGCCTCAGCCTCTCAAGTGCTGGGATTACAGACATGTGCCACCATGCCCGGCTTATCCCTAAATTCTTTATCAGTGAATTTTTTATTTGTGTACAAGAAGGCTATTGATTTCTGGATGGTGACTTTGTATTCAACTACATTGCTGAATTTGCTTCTAAAATCTGGCAGTCCTTTAGAGCCTTACACAAATAATCATAAATTTAATTTTCTTCCTTTCCTATTGTTACTCATTTTTTCTTTCTCTTATCTAATTACTCTGGGCCAAGTTTCCAAAACTATCTTAAACAAAAGTGGAGAAAGTGGACATCCTTATCTTGTTCCTCATTTGAGAGAGAAAAGCTTCAGTTTTTGTCATTTTAGTATGATGTTGGCTGTTGGTTTGTCATAGATGGCTTTTATCAGATTGATAAAGAGATAATCTACTCCAATTTTCTTTAGGGATTTTATCATGAATGTGAATCAGAAAGTGTTTTCTGCATCTATCGAGATGATCATACAGTTTCTGTCCTTGGCTCTGTTAATATGGCGTATTGCATTTATTAATTTATGTAAGTCGAATTATCCCTATATCCTTGAAATGGATCCCACTTGGCCACATCATATAATCTTCTTAACGATTTGCTGCATTCTGTTTGTCAGTAACTCACTGAGGATTTTTGCATCTAAGTTCATTCGGGTGATTGACCAACAGTTTTGTCTCTTAGCTGTGTACTTCTCTGGTTTTGATAGCAGGGTAATTCTTGCTTCCGGGAATGAATATGGAAGTATTGCTTCCGTTTCAATTTTATTAATGAATTCAAAGAATAGTCACATTAGATCTTTCAATTTCTTGTAGAATTCAGCTATGAATCTGTCGAGGCCTGGACTTGTCTTTGTTGGAGGGTTTTAAATTATATCTTCAATTTTATCGATTTATATTGCTTTATTTAGGACCTTTGTATGTTCTTGATTCAACTTTCATAATTCATATGTATTTTCTGCACTTTCTATCTTATTAGAATATAAATTTTCAAAGTACATTTAGCTGATCTGGATTTCTGTAGGGCACATCTTCATTTTCCTCATTTTTATTCCTAGTTGTGTTGATTTGAGTCTTTTCTTTCCTTTTATTTATAAGACTGGATAAAGGTTAGTGAATTTTATTTAATCTTTCAAAGAACTAGCCCTTCTATTCATTGATTTTTCATATTGTGTTATTAGCCTCTAATGCATTAATTTCTGCTCTGATATTTCTCTTTTATTTTAAAGAGAATAACAATAAAGAATATTAGAAACAATACAGAATTTTAAGAAAACAAGATGACAGTAATTCAACACAGGTTGCTATGTTGCATATTATTGCCTTCAAAGTACTTGTGCAGATTACCAGATATTAGGAAGCAAAATGGGTTTAAAAAGAAGCATTAACTACTCCTTTCAATAAACTAAGAGAAACTAGTAGTATAATTATCTTAGCTATCTTGTGTGTGTATTTTTTCCTTCTTTCTTTATTTCTTTTCTCCTTTCCCTCTTTCCCTTTCACAATATTTACTGTACCTTTCAGCTTTTATTGACTTTCAGGGGAAACTAAGGAAACAGTATAATGCTTATACATGCAGATCTGATATTTTTCACTTATGAGTATGGTCTCTAGAATCATCTATTTACCTATAGCAGCCTCAAGCTTATCTTTCTTTGTAGCGGAGTAATACTATGTCTTATAAACATGTACATGTAGGGACCTTTCCACCTGCCCACTCCCACTGGATGCTTCCCCTCCCAGAGTCCACTGAAAGATGCTTATAGGTACTTTTGCAGACCCCAGACCTTGCATCTCCTGTGGCAACCTTCAGCAAAGTTCCCTGCAGAGAGGCTGGGTTCAGACACTTCGAGCTAATTCAGGAGCTGAACATCTTGCTAGAGGAGCACAGCAGGTTCACTTCTACAAGCAGCAGCAGGAAGAAGTGGAGCACAGAAGCTAGATCCAGCCAGCACATCTGGACAAGTTCCAACTTGGTTGAACTAGACCTGAATTTTAGAAGTGCTAACCACATAACTGCACCAGAGCTCTACACCAAAGGTCAAAGGACAATCTATACAAAATGACAAAGAGAAGGAACAAGATGCAATCTCAGACCCCAAGACCACCGAGAATAAATGCAGGAGACAATAACATAGAAGAAACGTGGGATCACACAGCTGAAATCTTGGAATTAATGGCCTCTGAAGTAAAGAAACAAATGCAGACACATGTAGGGGAAATCAGATCAGAAATAACTGCTGAAGTGAAAAAAAAGAAATGCATGAATTAATAGTGTCTGAAGTAAAAAAAAAAAAAACTGCAGAAAAGTATAGAGGAAATGAGATCAGAAATAACCTCTGAAGTAAAAAAATAAATCTCTGAATTAATAGCATTAGAAGTGAAGGAACAACTGCAGAAAGGTAGAGAGGAAATCATATTAGAAATAATCTCTGAAGTAAAAAGAGAAAGGATAACTATAATGAAAAAAAATAATAAATGTTCCTAAAGAAGACATTGATAAAAAATAGAGAATAAAAAAATGATGGAATTCTTGAATAAGCAATATAAGAAAGAAATAGATCACATGAAGCCATTTAAAAGAGATATACAGGATAATAAAATCTTAATCACAAGTTGGCAACACCATATGAATGAAAGTGAAGATAGAGTTTCAAATCTTGAAGACATGGTCGCAGCTAGTGAAAAGGTAAGAAAGGATCTCTTAAAAACAACCAGAATGCAGGAAAAAATAATTCAACATCTGCAAGACAATGCAAAGATGAACAACATGAGATTAGTAGGTATCAATGAAAAAGGAGTCAATACAAATGATATAAAAAGAATATGGACAGAAGTAATAGCAGAAAATTTTCCAAATATGAGAAAACAACCTGACATTCAGGTAACTAGGTATACAGAACTCCAAATAACCTCAACCCAACTAAAAACACACCCAGACATAAAATAGGCAAGATTCCAGAAATTCGGCAGAAGAATAATATACTAAAAGCTGCTACAGAAAAGAAACAGATTACATTTAAAGGAAAATCTATCAGAATAATGGCAGATTTCTCTTCACAAACCATGAAGTCAAGAAGAGCATGGAGAAGAGTGCTTCAAGTCCTTCATAAAAAGAAATTCCAGCCTAGACTGCTATACCTTGCAAAACTGTCTTTCAAATTTGATGGAGAAGTGAAATATTTCCATAACAAAGAACAGCTAAGCAAATTTGCAATGACAAGGCCAAGCCTACAGAGACTACTAGAAGATATTTTAAAGAGGGACCAAATGATCCATGAATGAGAATAGAAAGAACCCACCAAATAGGGCAACAAATTAAATACAGGAGAAAAAGGGGAAAACAATAGTAGATAAAACACATGTCAAATGTAAGTCAATACATTTGAATTATAACCATCAATATGTATGAACTTAATTCCCCAATAAAAAGAAATAGACTGGCACAATGGATTAGGAAGCAAAATCCAGCAATATGCTGTATGTAAGAAACACACCTAACTCATAAAGAAATTCATATGCTGAAAGTCAAAAGATGGAAAGCAATACTACATGCCCCAGCACCTCAGAAAAAAAGCAGAGGTGGCAATCCTGTTTGCTGATAGTCTGAACTTCAAACCAAGATTGATCAATCCAAATAAGGACGGTCATTACATACCGGTCAAGGGAAAATTTCAAGACAAAGAGGTAACACTCATACACACACCTAATATGGGCAAGAAAAATCTAATATTCAATACCAAAATCTTAACAGGAGACCTTAACACCCCTTTATCCCCAAAAGATAGGTCAAACAGACAAAAAAATTAGCAAAGAAGTAGCAGAACTGAACCAGAACTTGGAACAAATGGACTTAATGGGCATACACAGAGTGTTCCACCCAACCACTTCTCAATACACATTTTTTCAGCTGCACATGGGACATTTTCTAAAATAGACCACATATTAGTCCATAGATCGTGCTTAAGTATATGCAAGAAAACAGAAATCATCACATGCATATTATCTGACCCCAGTGCAATGAAACTGGAAATAAATTACAATTGTTGATTCTTCGAAATATTTCCTGTGCAGTTTGGCTTTTTGTTCATGAACTCTCTACGTATCCCTATGTCTTAAGATTTCTACATACTTTCTCCTCTAATAGATTTAGTGTTTCCATTTCAATATAACTCCTTGATTGATTTTGACTTTAGTTTAGTGAATAATGGTATACATGGGCCTAATTTTAGTCTGTAGCATGTGGAAAGCCAGTTTTTCCAGTATCATTTATCAAAGAGGCTATCTTTCTTCCAGTAAACATGTTTGGCTCCTTTGTCAAAGAAAAGTTGGCCGAGGGTGTAGTTGTGTTTAAATCCTCTAATCTGTTGCATTGATCCTGAAGGTTTTGTCCAGAACTATGCTGATTTTATCACAGTAGGTTTATAGTAAAATTTCGAGTAATGGATTGTGATGCCTCCTGCCTTGCTATTGCTGTCCAGAATTGCTTTTGCTATTCTAAGTCTCTTCTGGTTCCAGATGAATCTTAGAAATGTTTTCTCTAGATCTGTATGGTATATAATGATATTTTAATCAGAATTGCATTGAATCTGTATAACTACTATGTTGGTTCTTTCTATCTAGAAACAAGGAGTGCCTTTCCATTTTCTGGAATCCTCTTGATCTCTTTCTTTCCAAGTACTGTAATTTTCACTTTATAGATTTTTTTGCTTCCTTCATTAGATGCATTCCTTGACTTTTTTTCTACACTATTGTGAAGGGCGTGGCTTCCCTAATTTTTCTCTCAGTGAGTTTGTTGTATACAGGAGTGCTATTGCTTTTTGAGTATTGACTCTGGCTGAGCTTTGCTACATAATTTTTTAAATTTTTTTCTTGTTTCAGAACTTTTGTTTGTTTGTTTATTTATTTATTTTTATGGCTGGCTCAGCCTGCCCTGAGGGCAGGGCTGGCACAGCATGTGGTGCCGGGGATCGAACCACGGTCCCTGCAACCGCTGAAGCTTTCCTAAGCAGGCGCTTTAGACCACTGAGCCATACTGCCGGGCCCCCTGCTACATAATTTTTGAAATTAATTCTAGGAGCTTTTTAGTGGAGTTTTTGGGGTCGTCCATGTAAAGTATCATGTCATCTGTGCATAAAGATGATTCAACTTCTTTCTTTTCTATTTTTATTCATTTTATTTTCTCTTTCTTGTCTAATTGTTCTGGCTAATGTTTCCAGAGCTATACTGAATAGGAGTGATGGTAGTTCACATCTTTGTCTTATTCCTGATTTTAATAGTCTAAGTTTTATAATTTCTTTCCTTGTGTGATCTTTGGGCTGGACCTTTCTCTAGAAGTTTGAGGTTCCACATTAAATTATTTACTTGTGCTCACTCCGTTTTGCTGATATGGATATTCACTGTCTTAGAACTGCTTTCATTGTGTTCTGTAAGTTCTGGTATGTTGTATTATCATTATCACTTAATTGTGGGAACTGTCTAATTTATTTAATTTCATCTGTGATCCATTGGTTGTTCAGGAGAATGCCATTTAATTTCCATGTGTTTATGAATTTCTTGTGGTTTCCTGTGCTGCTGATTTCAAATTTCATTTCCATTTCATTATCCTCTGATAATATGCATGGGATAATTTGAATTCCTTTGCATTTATTTAAGCATGTTCTATGATCTAGTGAGTGAAATGTATGTAGTATATTCTCTCTTAGAGAATATCCTGGGTGCAGCTGAAAAGAATATGTTGATGTTTTGGGGTGGAACACTCTGTAGACATCTAAGTCTATTTGTTTAAAAGTTTGTTTCAGTTCTAATATTTCACTGTTGATTTTTTTTTTTTGGTCTAGCTGATCTGTCTTTTTGTGACAGTGGTGTATTGAGATTCCTCAGTGCAGTTATAATAGTGTTTATTTGATTTTTCACATCCATTAATTTTTGTATAGTTGTATACATTGCATTAATTGCATATATATTTATTAGTATTATCTCTTCCTCTTGGAGTATTCCCTTCACAAGCATGTGGTGACCTATCTCATCTCTCTTAATAAGTGTTGACCTGAAATTCACTTTGTCTGCAAATAAAATAGCTACCCTTGCTTTTTTTCTGGGTTCCTATCATATGGAGCATTGTTTTCTATCCTTTCACTTTCAGTCTATGAGTTGCTTATTGAATTAACTATATTTCTTGAGTGTAACATATTGTTAGATCTTGCATCTTGATCCATTCAGCCAGTCTATGTCTTTGATTGGTGAACTGAAACCATTAACATTTATAGTTATAACTGATACATATTGACTTATCCTCATCATGTTGTTTGCCTTGCTGAGTGTATCCCTTCTGTTGAAGTTCATGGAGTTGTAGCCCTTGTAATCTCTTTTTAGAATAACCTGCAAAACACTTGGAGTACTGGTTTGATGGTCATAAATTTCTTCAGCTGTCCTTTGTTGTAGAAATATCTTATTTCTCCATCCATTTTCAAAGACGGTTTTGTGGTACACAGTCTGGGATGGAGGGTTTTTTTTTTTTTTTTTCTTTAGAGCTTGAAATATTTCCCTCAAAGATGTCCTTGAGTTGAGGATTTGTGTTGGGAAGGGTCAGCTGTAATTCTGATGGGCTTTCTTTTATAGGTGATGTGTTTCTTTCCCCTAGTAGGCTTTAAGATTCTATTTTTTGTGTTGAATTTTGGAATCCTGACTATAACATGCCTAGCTGTATTTTTTCATCATTGCTAATTGGAGTTCTATATGCCTCACATAACTGTATGTCAAATTATTTTCCTTACCTGGGAAGTTTTCTTCCATGACATATGTGAACAGTTTTTCATTATTATTACTTGTGTTATCTTCTGCTTTTTCACTGACTCCAATGAATCCGGACTTATTCTTCTTTGCATCATCTGACAGCTGCTGGAGTGATCCCTTGCTATTTTTAAGAAATCTTTCTTTTCATGATTGCTAACCATAAGTATGTCTTTATATCCGAGACTCTGTACTCACATTGGCTCATTCTGCTGTAGATATTTTCAATGGAATTTTTATTCTCCTGAATATTTTCTTGAATCTGTCTTAGGGATTCCATTTCTTTCCTATATTGGGAATTTATGGCTTTCATCATTTCCTTAAGCTCCTCTATTTTTTTTTAAATCTGTTTCTGCTCTAGAGTCACAAAGCATTGGTTTCCATTGTGACGGTTATCTGAGAAATTATTTCTGATTTGATTTTTATATAGCCTCATTCAATGGCTTTGATATTACCATTTCGGAGAAGCTAGGCATATGGCTTTCAGAGTGTCCCAAGCCATTGCCTCCTAGGTTCACCTTTGGCAAACCCGATATCTGGGATTGTATCTTGTTAAATATCTTCCCATTTTTTAGTTTTACTCCTGGATTGATGTTTGTAAATTGCCTGTAGAGAGTTACTTTATTGCTAGTATTTAGAGCCCTTATGAAAACTCTTACCTACATCTCTCAAGTGTGTAGCTGATTATGGGCTTTCAGTCTATTGCAGGATCTTACCTCTTCAATCTGTTGAAGATGAGAAGCTTCTGCCCACCTGGCCCAGCCTCTGTTCTTTGGCATTGTGCCACAGTATTTTCTACGATCTTTATTCAATCTTAGTCTTAGAATACCAGGAAGAATAGCTGGTTAGAATAATCATGTCACTGTTAGCTAAAGTGGTACCATCAGTAATACCAATAGCATCAAATACAGTTCAGAAAATAGCAAACTGGAGGAATCATTAATTTGCCACCTTTAACCATATGAACTAGACCTATGGTTATATGACAAAATCCAAAACAAAGCAGAAAATTATATGTAATATATAAATCATTATGTCAATTTTACCTTCAGGGGTTAAGATTTAAAAGAGGAGTAGAGGAAAAGCTAGAGAAGCAGAAGAAGAGGAAGAGATTAGAAGTAAGACTAGAGGACAAAACAGCACCATGCTAACTTTGGGGAACTGGTACAAAAGATAGCACGGAAAGAGAGAAGGATGAACAGAACAACCACAAAGAGGCGGAAATGACATTCACACTCATATATAAAAACAAGATGAAGCAATGAAAGAGAAAACAAAAACAAAACAACAGCAAAAATGAGAGAGAGAGAGAGAGAGAGAGAGAGAGAGAGAGAGACAGAGAGAGAGACAGAGATAGACAGAGAGAATAAAGAAAAAAATGTCCGCTGCTAGGTTTGTCTCTGTTATCACTGTCTTCACCAGTGAAGACAGAGTATAGACTCTGTGGATTTATCCCAGCAAGCCTGCAGTAGCTTTACAATGGGATAACAGATGATCTCAGCCAGCCTGCATCCTTATTTCCCCCCTGAAATTCGGGCTGGTTTCTCACATTTGGGGCTGCAATCAGATCCTTTCCGTTTGCTGTGGTCTGCACACCCATGGGCTTGAACTCATCTGGGAGCTGCTAGATGGACCCAGCCATTGTTTTGAGTTCTCCACTCAGACGGATGCTCTCCAAGAGGGCTCCCAGCCCATCTCCCTGTCCCCCGTGGGGTGACCGAGCCTCCAGCACCCACTCAAGGCTAGTGTGGTCTTTCACATCCGATGCTGCCTTCCACTGCTGTCGCTCGGCAGAGGCTGCCCTGGGCCGCAGGTTTAAACTCCTCCTTCCATGCAGTGAGCGCCCTCTCAGGGAGAAGGCTCTGCCAGCTGCCTCCTGCTTCACTGAAGCTTCTTTCTTTGCTTTTCCCGTGGACTTCAATTCTTGCTTCAGATATTCCCTGGGTCCAGGACACCCACTTCTCTCCACGAGGGGCTCTTTCCCTGCTGCTTACTCCTTTGCCATCTTCGATAGTAAGGTGCTTTAAAGGGGATTTTCTAGGTTAAAGAAAAAAAAAAAAAAAAAAAAAAACCTCGTCACCTGTGAAAAATTATAATTCGACCTCTCTAGTATTTCTCAGTTTCTTTATCTAATTGCATTGTTCATACATACACATTGCCTATGGCTGTATTTTTAAAGTTGGTTTGCACTTTTTTTTTCATTCTCAAATATTTAAAGCTTTCACTTGCAGACATCTTTATATACAAAGGTAAAGAGACTAGGGAAGGCAACTTCTATATGCCTACGGCCTGAACTCCGTGATTACTGATTTATGTCTGATGTTATCTCCATCCATCCTTCAGGCTCCCACTAAATATTTTTGAGGCAAATCTTAGATATCAAATGATGTTATCTGAAAATATTCAATACATATTTCTAAAAGACTTTTTCAGAAAAAAATGAAAATAACATTATCACAATATAACTGTGACATTTAAAAACTTGATATCATCAAATATCCAAGTTAATACCTAAGCTTCCTTCATTGGCCCATAACTGTCTTTCATGGTGATTTATTTGACTCAGAATCTAAACAAAAACTTGTTGCGTCTCATTTGAGGGATTCTTTAAGTTTCCTATGGTCTCAAGTCATCCCCCACTTACTTATTGAAGAAACTCATCAGTTGTCCTAAAGTTTTCTATACTTTAGATTTTGCTAATGTATCTTTAGAGTTTCTAACATGTATCTCACCATTTGGATTTTTTTGTAAACTCATGACTGATTTTAATGATGATCAAGTTGAGACTCAACATTCTAGCGTGCATCCTTTACAGGAGGTACTATACACTTCTCCCAGCAGCCCTCAAACATCTCTTTTTGATGTTAAGATTGGTCAGAGTTCCAGTGCTATCCCCGGATCACCCATGAAAAGCCTACCAGCTTGAATGACCACCGGCATGTGCTCTGTTCCCGAGATCTACCACAGCAGGGGGTGATGCAATGTCCTTGTTCTTTCACTTAAACTTTCAGCTTCCTTTGGCTGGTTCTGAATCAACAGAGGACATAGCAGGGCAGCTCAGCCAGCTGGGTCCCAGCAATTAAGCCAAAGGGAGGAGCAGGCACCAGTCAGATAGCTGACTGGTGGGAAAAGAGTGAGAAACCGATCTCCCAACACCTTTCAGGATTGCTCCATCAATGGCTGTGTTTTCTTTGGCTCCAGCCTCCTCCTGGTGGCTTCTGCCTTTGATGCCCCTTTGTCCCTCCTGTGGTGACAATTCCTCATAACTGTCAGTGTCTGGGTGGCCTCACTGGCCTGTAGGGTTCTTAGCTCCTCTGTCACATGAGGGACCTGCTCCGTGATGGACTGCCTCAGTGTGACTTACCCAGAGAGATTTCTTTCCCTTCTTGAGCCTTCAAGGTATTGTATGGGTGTCGTTCTCTTTGAAGTAAAAGGAGGAGGAGCAAGAGGGAGTAGTTCTTATTTTATGTTCCAGAAAATTTGTTTTAAAATGTTATAATCTGATTTTAACAGATTTGAATGAACCCTCTTTTCAAACTATCTGGACCTCAAGCTTTTTGAGGTGAAAAGTTTAGAAAAATCTCTCAATTTGCCCCTTGGTTGTGGCTCCCCATAGGTTTTTATATTTTTATTTTATTTTTACATGGTGCTGGGGATGGGACCCAAGCACTTGTATAAACTAGGCAAGTACTCTACTGCTGAGCTACATCCTTAGCCCTCTGGTATTTAAAGAAAAACAGGTGGATTGATAAGATAATCTTTTCAAAATTGGAAGTTCAGATAATATATTTTTGCTTTCTTTTTTAAAAAAAACTACACCTTGTTATGTGGCTTAGGCTAGATTCAAAGTCCCAGTCCTCCTGCCTCTGTCTCCCTGTGTCCTAGAATTACAGGCACGCACCACCAAGTCTGGCAGGCTAGTGTCTTTGTAAAGTGCACACTAAGTACATATTTGTTCATTTCTTTGTTTCATCTTTAGTGGTAGATTTGCCTGCTTGCAGATTTGGGTAAAGCTACCAAAATATCGTTCAGAGACCACAAGGATGATCTCAGGATCAAAAACTGGCGGAAACAACCCACAACCACCACGAGTTGACGAAACAAAGTTACCACAGCTTGCAGACCTTAGGCTAGAGCCGCGTTGGCAGTAACTAAGCTAATGAGGAGAGAGCTCTCCTAACCTCCACCAGACATGTCCCTACTCCTTCCGATTGCCAGTACATTTCCAGAATTCCAGAACTAATTAAGAGAATCATTAGTACTTCTCGCTTCCCATTTTTTATGTGCAGAAACCATTATGTTCATTTTGACCAATCCACAATCTCTTTTTAGAGCATTAACTTATTCATGAAGTCATTAAACATTTACTGAGAAAAGGCAGGGCCTGGCAGTGCTCTGGACCCCGGAGTTAGAGCGGCAACCAGGAGAGATCGCATCCCTGCCTGAATGGATTGCACAGCCTCTGGGGAGGAGCCAGCTTGGTGCAGATCTTGTAAGATCTCAAGCCTTGGGCTAGGAAGTGGGTCAGGGCAGGCTCCTCCCAGCAGGTGGCTTCTAAGTGGAGACTTAGAGGATGGCTTGGAGCCAGTGCCCCACGAGTGTGTTCTGACAGGAGCAAAGGAATTGGGCTGGGCTGGGGCCAAATGGGGCCCTGGTAGATTCTCTTGGCAAGCTGCTTACCAAAAATAATATTTTAACTAAATGGGGGGGGGGTGATACTTAAAATTGAACCCCAGGTCTTTAAGCTGAGCCCCACCCCCGGTACTTATTTTATTTTTCTTTTGAGACAGTCTCACTAAGTTATAAAAGGAGTCCAGGTTGGGCTCAAACCTACAATCTTCCTGCTTCAGCCTCCCGCAGGGCTGGGAGTGCCGATGCGTACCACTCTGCCTGGATGAAAATGTTTTCACAAGTACAGCAGTCAGGAAGGAAAAGGAAAAAGAGAGGGGAAAGAAAGAAGACGAAAGAAGTGAGTGAAAAGATAACCATGATACAAACTAACATCCTGCACTTCTGTAATTCTAGCTACTCAGGAGGCTGAGGCAGGAGGATCACGAGTTCAAGGTCCACAGGGACAACTTAGCAAGACCCTGTCGCAAAAATAAAAATGAAAAGGAGCTGAGATGTAGTTCACTGATAGAGCACTCGCTTGCAAAGGGCGAGGCTCTGAGTTCGATTCCCCAGCACCAGGCAGCAACAACGGACCACAACTAGTTCTTGCCTCTTTGTGCCTCTGGCTGGGCCGCCAGCTTTGTCTGAGCCTCGGTCTCCACCCCTTCCCGCTTGACTTCGCACAGCAGCCCGCAGACCTACCTTGAACACTGGGGTAGCGCGAGCTGGGAAAGCCCCTCGCAGCCCAGAAAGGGTCACCTCTGCGCACAGGGATATTTTTTTAAACGACTATTTACATTCGTTAACCGGATTCCCACGAAGAACTGCTTGGGAATGCAGTGAGAGTGTTTGTAATTAAGTGTCCCCAGGCCAGAATTCTGGGGACCCCGGGCCCAAAGGAGGGCACGTGCCCCAGGCTTCCTGTCCACCGAACCTCACCCCGCCCCCAGCATTCATAAGCTTTCTGGGCTCCTGTATATGAATGAGGTGATCTTTCAGCTGCCCTTTGTCTTGGAAAAAAATTAATTCTCATTTGCATTACCTCGTCTAAATGTCACCCACCGATATTTTGTTAGACATTAGCGGCGCGGGCAGGGAGGGCCGCGGGGTAATTGTGTTCTGCCTGGTGCTGGGATTTACATAATTTCAGACAGCAATTAAAGAATCCTGGGGAATTTTTTTTTCTGCCTTCCAACCTCTCCTACAAAGAAAGTGTTCGTTTACATTAAGCGCTCAGCTCCTCGCTGTTCATTTGCATAAAATTAAAGGTTTTTGTGTTCCCGAACAGCAGGGTAACATTTAAAATTCCGTTTTAAAAAGCTCACCTTACAATAATAAAATGTTAATATCATTTCATAGGCAGCGCGAGGTTGCCAGATGCCTTTCACTCCCAACTTGTATCCCCGCTAACAGCGCTTCCCTCTCTCCCTTTCTCCCCGGGCTCTCCTCGGCCTTTGGGCGCTGGGCTTCTTCCCCTCATCTCCTTGGCCGCGCCTTGCATTCTGATCCCTTCACTGTTTTCTTTTTCCCTCTATTCCTTTTCCCGCTGACACCCGCGTGTCCGCCGCCACTCCCTTAGCCCCAAACCTCGAAACTAAAGCAAGTTTCCGGCTTCTCCCGTGAACGCTCCAGAGCACCATCTTGTGTCTGCACCAGCCCTGTATCCCACACACCCTGGCATCCCCAAACTGGTCACCCGTGTGCTCCTCATCACCTTGGATGTCGTGATGCCCCAAGAAGGTCCTCCCAGGGATTGCAGCACCCCAAAGTGTCCTGAGCTCCAAGTATTCTCTTGGTTCATTCATTCGTTCTTTTATCCCCTCGCATGTCAAGTATCATTGAGACAGCGATAACAGGAGAAGCTGATGTCGCCCCCCCCAACCCCCTCTTCCCTCTAGGTCCTTACTCCTGAGTCTTGGCCACCATACTGGCTGCCTGATCCTACCCAAGGTGAGAGTCCCATCAGGCCTCTACTCCTTATCTGCCATCAACCCTCCTTCAGTCCACTCCAGCCCCCCAGGCATCATGAAAGAACCTCAAGGGAAGAGCAAAGGGTACCCACGTTCCTTTATTCTTGTGTCTTAGGACCTAGTGTCAGTCTTACCGATCTGGAGAGCAAGAGGCTGCACTTCGTTCAGCAGCTGTCAGCCCTGTACACTGACTTCCAGGTACAGATAGAAGGCAAATGCAAACAGGGTCTTGGCCAGAAACATGGAAAGAGAACCAGTTTCTCACAATGAGAGATTCCTGCACAGCCAGAAGAGAGGCCAGATGGGGCCAAATGAAAGAGGTTGGTCTGCAATGATGGTGGAAAAACAGAGAGCCTAGAGGGAGCTGGCTGGATCACGCAAGGTGAAGTCTGCCGTGTTCCGCATGTGGTCCAGAGGGAAGCAACAATGGGGTAGGGACCATGGAGCGGTCCCATCCCCTGTGACCCAGGAAGTACAAGCTCGGACGTGATGCGGTCCCATCCCCTGTGACCCAGGAAGTACAAGCTCGGACGTGATGCGGTCCCATCCCCTGTGACCCAGGAAGTACAAGCTCGGACGTGATGCTGAGATGCAGAAAAATAAAGGCAGCTTTGTTTGCTGTTTCAGGAGTCACACTACAACATGTGATTTCTTTTTAATGTGAGACTTTGATGGATGAAAAGTCATTAAGTACGGAAGAGGAGTGGCTCCAGCAAAGGGACCGTGCACAGAGGCTGCAAACAGGGAAGACACAGCTTGCTGGGGATCTAGTGGAAGCCTGGGCATCCACAGCCCACCCAGCAAGCCAGGAAGAGGACTGCAAAGAACGAGAGTACATCTTAGACACTGGGGATAAAAGTAATTAACAGAGAACATCCCTGTGGGAAGTCAGACAATGGCATGCCTAGACAAAGGCTGCCAAACACGACTGCGGATGTCACAAAAGAACTAAAAAGAAAAGCCATGCCCAGTGAACAAAAGGAAATCATGAGAATAATGTCCCTCCCCACAGAGCATATCACTGCAGAAGTAGGAATTATAAAAGGAACAAACGGAAATTTTGAAATTGGAAAGTACAGTTATTTATTTATTCATTCATTCATTCATTCATTCATCTGCTACAAGGTCTCACTATGCAGCACAGGCCAGCACAGCATGTGGTACCGGGGATCGAACCTGGGTCCTTGAGTTTACCAGGCAAGCACTTAGACCACCGAGATAGCTCCCCAGCAGAAAGTACAATCTCTAAAGTGAAAACTCCACTAGAGGTGATCAGTAGCAGCACTGAACCATCCAAAGAATCAGCAAATTTGGGAATATATCAAGTTAGATTCTTGGCCTGAGGAACTGAAAGGCAAAGACTGAAGATAGGTGAACTAACCTTGGACAATCTCAGAGACCATTGGACATACCAACATCAGCACAGAGGAAATCTCCAAAGGAAAGGTTGGAGAGAAATAGCATTTGAAGAAGCAGTGGCAAATTTTGTTAGAAAACATGAATCCCTACATTCTAGAAGCTCACTGAATTTCCAGTAGGATAAACTCAAATATCTCGCTATGGAGATGTGTTATAAGCAAACTGCCGAAGGACAAAGAAAGAGAAAGCAGCAAGAGAGATTAGTCACCGACAGACAGAGATCTCCAAAAATATCATCAGCCAATTTCTCATTTTAAAAAGTAGAGGTCAACAAACAAAAATAGTTTGGGCTCTGGAGGAAAAAAAAGGATCTACCAAGAATTCCATATACAACAAACCTAGGATCAAAAATAAAGAAGAAACTGAGACACAATCAAAATTTTGAAAAGTAAAAGCTGAAGAAGTTCATTGTTATGGATGGTCGCTTAGGAAAGACTGAAGAGAATCCTAAAGGCTGAAAGGACAGTAGTGAGCAGCTCAAAGCTATACCAGGAAAAGTACCTACATGGGCAAGCTAAAGAGCCAGTGTTACCAAGTGTTTAGTTTGTAACTTTTTTCTATAAAAATAAGTATACAAGGGGCCGGAGAGATAGCTCCATGGCACAAGTGCCTGCCTGGAAAGTGCAAGGTCGTGAGTTTGAACCCTGGTCCCATTAAAAAAAAAAAAAAAAAAAAAAAAAAAGTATACAAGTACATTAAATAACAATGACAAATTATTGTTTTTTTTTTTTTTAGGGAAGGATCAATAGGGTGTTCAGAGTCTCACTACTAGGTTGGACTTATAGTGATCCACCTGTTTACAGCCTTCCAAGAGCTGGGATTACAGGTATGTACCACCACACCCAGGATGCCCTGTGAGTAGGACCTGCACAGCAGGCTTGGGGATCAAACCTCCGGCCCCTGTTCCTGTTGCAGGTGCTTTAATCTGCTGACCTATTTGCCCGGCCCTACAAATTATTGTTATAACAATTATAAATGTATATTAAAGGGCACACATTGTAGACATATACAATTTGTGATCAAAGCAACATAAATTGGATAAAGAAAGCTCCAGAGGAGTAAATTTTCATGCAGTATAGAAATGACATTGGTATTAATTTAAGAGTATTATAAATGAAGGTTTTAATTGTAACTCCCAAGGCAAATACTAGGAACATGGCATTTAAAATATACAATGAAAGGGAGGGCCAGTGAGATAGCTCAACAGACTAAGTGCCTGCTTAGGCAAGAGCAAGGACTGGGGTTCACTCCCCGGCCCCACATGCCCTGCTGGTCCTGCCCCTGGGCATGCTAACCAGCCACTAAAACTGGGCATGGTGGTGCATGCTTATAATCACAGTGCTGGGGGCAGGCTAAAAACAGGAAGATTACTATGCTATGAGTTCAAGCTGCTCAGTAAGAACCTGTACCATACCAAATACATAAATATACATATGTAGGGGCCAGGGAGATAGTTCCATGGCACAGGTGCCTGCCTGGAAAACGCAAGGCTGTGAGTTCAAACCCCGGTCCCGCAAAACAATGCACTAGAAATATCTATTTAACACAAAATAAGGCAGTAACAGAGGAACATGGCAGAAGTAAATCCTTCCTTATTAATAATTATATTAAATTTAAAAGGATTAAATATTCCAGTTGCATGGTAGAAGACAACAAAATGGACTTTTAAAAAAATGACTCCCAATGTACTGTGTATAAGTCACACTTTAGAACAAAAGAGACAACTAGGTTGGAAGTAAAAGGATGGATTATTGTATGCAAAAATAATCAGAGCTGGAGTGACTATACCAACAACGGACAAAAACCAGAGTTTGGCAGTGGCTCAGACGCTGGAGAGGAACCCAGTTCAAGCTCCCCCTTGGTCCCCTGCATCTGGGCCTTGCATACTGTGTTCCCAGATCTGCCCACCAGTTTCCTTCCAAACTTCACCAACTCGCTTCCTCTGCCACCACCATGCCCAGGACGACTGGTGTGCGCATGACTGCCATGGATTCAGAGCTAGGGTTCGCTATCCAGCCCAATATCACTGGTAAGCAGCTGTTTGGTCAGGTGGTGAAAACTACTGGCCTGAGGGAAGTCTGGTCCTTTGGTCGGCAGTACCGGAACACCAAGGGTTTCTCCCCTTGGCTGAAACTCAGTAAGAAGGTGACTGCCCAGGACACAAGACAGGAAAGCCCTCTGCTCTTTAAATTCTGGGCCAAGTTCTACCCCAAAGAGGTACCTCAAGAATTCATCCAGGATCGTCCAGCGCCTGTTCTTTCTGCAATGAAGGAAGGCATTCTCAGTGATGACATTTACTGCCCACCTAACACTGCTGTGCTGCGGGCTTCTTATGCTGTCCAGTCCAAGGATGGTGACTTCAACAAGGAGTTGCACAAGACTGGCTCCTGGTTGGAGCCAAGTTGCTGCCACAAAGAGCCCCAGAACAACACAAGCTCAACACGGATCAGTGGGAGGAACAGATTCAAGTCTGGCATGCAGAACACCGTGGCATGCTCAGACAGGATGCCGTCCTGCAATATCTTGAGAGGCTGTTCAAGATCTAGAGATGCATGGTATGGACTACTTCGGCATCAGGAGCAAGAAGGGCTCAGAATTGTGGCTAGGGGGAGGTGCCCTAGGTCTCAACATCTATGAACAGAATGACAGACTGAGGCCCAAAACTGGCTTCCCCTGCAGTGAAATTGGGAACATCTCTTTCTTTTTTTTTTTTTAATTTAATTTTTTTCTTGTTTCAGAACCTTTGTTTGTTTATTCACTCATTTTTATGGCCAGCTCAGCCTTCCCCGACAGCAGGGCTGGCACAGCATGTGGTGCCGGGGATCGAACCGCGGTCCCTGAAGCCGCCCAAGCTTTCCCAAGCAGGCACTTTAGACCAGTGAGCCATCCCGCCAGGCTCCTGGGAACATCTCTTTCAATGACAAGAAAGTTGTCATCAAGCCTATTGACAAAAAAAAAAAAAAAAAAAAGCCCCAGACTTTGTCTCTTATGCTCCTCAACTGAGGATTGACAAGCAGATTTTAGCCCTGCGCATGGAGACATGAGCTATACGT
This sequence comes from Myocastor coypus, assembly GCA_004027025.1. Taxonomy (NCBI): domain Eukaryota; kingdom Metazoa; phylum Chordata; class Mammalia; order Rodentia; family Myocastoridae; genus Myocastor; species Myocastor coypus. Next base: position 142,112 of record PVJA010000458.1, read on the forward strand.
GTGCAGCTGCAAGCCTGACACCACTGAAGAGCAACAGAGGAAGTCACAGTCCAGGGAGGAGAAGCAACAGAGGCAGATGGAGCGCGCCCTGTTGGAAAATGAGAAGAAGCGTGAGGCAGCAGAAGAGGAGAAGACTGAGTGGAAGAAGAGCTGATGGAGAAGCTGAAGCAGACTGAAGAGCAGACTAAAAAGGCTCAACAGACATGCAGGACCCTGGAACTTCAGCAGGGACGGAAGCGCGACCAGAGTGCGGCTGAGAAGCTGGCCAAGGAGCGTCAAGAAGCTGAAGAGGCTAAGGAGGCTTTGATGCAGGCCTCCCAGTACCAAAAGAAGACCCGAGAACAACTGGCTTCAGAAATGGCAGAGCTGACGGCTAGGATGTCTCAGCTAGAGACGGCCCGACAGAAGGAGAGGGAGGCTGTCGAGCGGCAACAAAAGGCGTGGATGGTACAGGAAGACCTGCAGAAGACCTGTGCTGAGTTGAAGGCTGCCATGAATACACCTCATGCGGGCAGAGCCTGCAGAAAACGAGCAGGATGAACAAGATGAGAATGGGGCAGAGGCCACTGTTGACCCATGGGCTGATGCTATGGCCAAGGACCGCAGTGAGGAGGAACGCACCACTGAGGCAGAGAAGAATGAGCTAGTGCGGAAGCACCAGAAGTGCTTCACTTCAGAGCTGGCCGGTGCCCGCGATGAGTCCAGGAAGGCTGCCAATGACGTGATCCATGCTGAGAACACGTGACTGGGCTGAGATAAACGTAAGGCCCTGCGTCATATCCGGCAAGGCAATGCCAAGCAGTACACTGATGAGTTTGGACCCATGTAGTCATGTAATGGACACCCAGCCTCTAGGGACCCCTCTTTACTCTTCCTTCTATCCCTGGGTCCTTTGTATAACTCGCACTGTGCTGGAGCCGCTCTGGAGTCATGCCAGACATCCAGTGCAGCCATGGGAACAACCCTCGCCCATCAGCCCTGCTCAATTCCTTGGACAGACAAATGGCCCACTGTGGTGCCAATGAGGCCCCTTCTCCCCTCCCTAACTCATTTAATCTAGCTGGCTAGAATAGACCATTTCCCTAGCTCTGAGGCACTCTTCATTTGATTAGGCAGAAACCTCCATATGTAACTGTTACCCATGAGAGATAAATGTAGAGTAGATTGAAAATTATCCCTTCTCCCCTATACCACCATTGCCTTCCTTTTCCATGTCCTGTGATTTTTTTTTTTTTTTTTTTCCTCCAGGGTTGGATTACAGGGTTTAAAAAAAGACGTAGGGCCATGACAGGGTCAACTGACCGAAAATTTAGCATCCTGTATCCCATCAACTTTAGAGGCTTTCTAATGCTTGGAGAGTCAACCATTCAGTCATTATTGTTCCTGTCTCTCAGATTTGGTCTGTTAAAAACTCAGTAACACACCCTTTCTCTAAACTGAGTTCAGGAACTCAGTTTCTCCTTAGTGTGGGATAGAAAGATAGTACCTTAAGGAGCTTTATATCCTACAAAACCATAGGTCCTTTTGGTCAGGTAAGAATGGGTAAAAGACCCTGCCCCAATGCCTTACGAGAGCCTAAGCTTCAGTCGAGTCAACTCTGAGCAGTAGTAGCTCATATCATTCCAAGACTCTAGTTCTTCTCTGGATCTGCCCATGTCCCTTACAATCCCCGAATCACCTCCAGCTAGAACAGTAGGGTTGAATACCTGAAAGCTCAGCCAGCTCCATTTATACAACTCTTGCCAAAATAAATGTCCACACCTTTTGTCAGTATTTTCCCTACCAGTCCAGGACACATCCCCCTCGGAACTACTTGGGTCAGGTCTTGCTTCACAGCTATCCTGGCCTTAGTGTGGTGAGTCTTAGATCTGAGGCCAGTAGGCTCAATGAATGAGTGGTCACAAGAAGGTACATATGGCAAAGAAGCCCATGCCTCTGACCCTACAATTTATGTAACCCTCTCGGGTATCCAATAATTCCTTCCTGTCACCCCTGCCCAAGGTGGTACCTAGGCCATGCCTCTCACAAACCTCTAACTGAGGTCTTGTCACTGACTTTGTGGTCCCAGGGCCTACACAGCATAAAGCTACTGGGGATTCTGGCCTGGTCCCTTATGCATGCCCATGCTTTGCCATCAGCCCGGGAGTAACCTCTTGTTCCTCTTCTCCACCTCATGTATGCTCTTTTTTCCCATCAATATTAAACATTCTAGTGATATCTAACTCGGTATTGATTTCTACCTTTGCTAATTGCTAATACACAATTAAAAGATATTGGCCTTGGCCAGGATCATTCAGGCCTCATGGCCTTTAATACCCCCACACCTGGGAAGTGTACACTATATTCTAAAAGGATATTTTGCCAGAAATTTAATGTAAGAATCTTTCAGCATTACTGTTGTTACATGTCACTGTAGGTCATAAAATCCATTTTTAAAGTACTTGGCATTTGGTTTTATTGTTCCTATTTGCCTTCTCTCCAAGATTCATTCCCCAAGGGGATGCCCTGTGCCCCTAGCCCAGTGCCCTCTCTGGACCCCTCTGCTCTGACCTGGGGAGTGTTGTCTGCATTGCTGTGAATTACTTTGATGCTCGTTTATGCCCTATATTCTCTAAATTAAAACCCAGAATTGTGGGGCAATTTAGGCTGCCTTAAGTAAGGCAGTAAGCTTCCACCAGGAAGGTTGGGGGGAAAAGTTAGATTTTATATTCATGTCTTCTGGTGTATTCTTGGGTTAAAAAATTTTGGTGAAGTTTATGCTCCATCCCTGTTCTATTTAGGAAGACTTTTAAAAACTAGAATTTAAGGCAGAAATTGTTATGAGACACAACAAAGTGCACTACTATGGTACAGGTGCCAAGCCACAAAAAGGTACTACAATTATCAATATACGTGTACCTAACAACAGAACACCCCGATACTTAAGTATTGACAGAATTAAAGGGGAAAACAGACATTTCTTCAATAACTGTTGGAGACTACAAAAGCTTACTATCAATAACGGATGGCACAGCCCGACAGGCAATAGGGAGTTTGAATAGCATTACAAACCAACTTGGTCTGTCCGCATCCGTAGGACATGCCACCCCAACAGCAGATTAAGGGTCCTTTTCAAATGTGCACAGAACATTCTCCATGAATTGTGCTAGGCCATAAAATAAGTTCCAATACATGTAGAAAATAAAAGTCATGCATAGCAACTCCTGTGGTGGATTCACAGCTGGTGGTCAACTTGTAACACCCAGCTGAATTGAACCGGTGTGGTGCTGGGTGTGGAAGGTCCACCCGAGGATTGTTGCCAACAGCATGACAGGAAGAACTGGAGATGGAAAGGAAAAAAGGCCGTTTGGAGAGGCTGCAGGAGGCTGTTAGGAGCTGTTGGTTTTCCTAAGGCTGCTGTCCGTTCTCTTGGAGGACATTGCCATGCTGGCTTTCCTAAAATCCTCAGTTGTTCTCACCATCTAGAACCTGATTGTCACTGAGAATGGCCCTGGTTCACTTTGGGGGTGCTCTGGTCCCCACATGGGGCATCAAATCTTGAGTCCAGAGTCAGAAGATGGTGCACTCCACAGTCTCCCAGAGAATCTTGTCGCACTGGCTTTTCTCATAGGAGCATGGCTTTTCCCACCATCAGAGGAGCTGAGGACCTCACTGTCACTGAGGACGGCTGTGGTACCTTTCAGAGGAGCTCTGGTTCTTACTTTGAATGTCACCTCCTGGCTCCAGTGCAAGTCCCTCAGCCTTCTGGCATAGATCCTTCACCCCATTAGCACAGCCATTCTAGCTGCCACCACCGACCTTTGCATATTCCCAGCACAGACCCATGAAACAAGGCTGCACAAGGCATCATCGTGGGCTCTTGGTCTACATTCGGACTGGTGAGGGATGTGGTCATGGGCTCTAGGTCCCCAGCTGGAGGCATGCGAGGCATTACTGTGGGAACCGGACCCTCAGCTGGATTCTTTGGTCTTGACATGCAAGCTAGACAAAAACAAAACAAGAAAAATCACACATGGAGTGGGGGATATAGCTCAGTGGTATAAGGGCCTGCCTAGCAAGTATGAGGTCCCGAGTTTGATTCCCAGTACCAAACAACAACAACAACCAAAAAAATTGCACATAATATCCCTGAGAGATATAGATACAAAAATTCTTGAAAAATGCTAAGAAACAAAGTCCAACAGCATATTATGAAGATCATGCACCATTACAGTACAAGTGACTCCTCACAGGAACGCAGATACGGATGCAACCTAGGAAACCCAGTGTAACGCACCAACTGAATGAGACAGAAGGCAAAACCTTACATGACTATTGCGGTAAAGAAAAAGCATTCCATAAAATACAATATCCTTGAATAATAAAAACACTCCATAAGCTAAGAATAGGAATGGGATTTCTCAGCCCGATGAGGGAGTATCTATGAAAACCACATAGATAACACAATTAATAATGAAAAGGTGAGGGCCCTCGAGATAGCTCAGTGAACTCAGCACCTGCTTAGGAAAGCTCAGGGACCAGAGTTTGATCTCCAATACTGCATGCAATGCCAGCCCTGCCCCCAGGTGTGCTGAGCCAGGGACAGAGTCCAGGCATGGTGGTGCATGCCTGTAATCCCAGTTCTGGGGAGGCTGAAACAGCAGGACCACTACGAGTCTGAGCTGTGTAGTGAGACCCTGTACCAAATATGCAAAAAATAAAAAAATAGATAAAATAAAATAATGAAAAGTTGAAAGCTTTCTCTTTATGGTCAGGAACAAATCTGCTTCAAGAAGCTTTTATAGGGGGCCCAGCGGGATGGCTCAGTGGTCTAAAGCGCCTGCTTGGGAAAGCTTGGGTGGCTTCAGGAACCGCAGTTCGATCCCTGGCACCACATGCTGTGCCAGCCCTGCCCTCGGGACGGGCTGAGCCAGCCATAAAAATGAGTGAATAAACAAACAAAGGTTCTGAAACAAGAAAATAAGTAAATAAATAAAATTTTTAAAAAGAGGCTTTTATATGTAGAGTTCCAATAAATCTACCAAAATCTACCAAAACAATTAACAATGAAAACAAACTATTAGAGTTAATAAGAGAGATCAGTAAAGGTTCAAGGTAATGGTAAGTACAAAAAAGATCAACTGTGTGCCAAAACAGAATAATGAATAACACAAAACAATACCAATTACAATAGCATCCAAAAAAAGTACTTAAAAATTAATTTAGGAAATTCAGGACTTGTATACTAAAAATTACACACTATGGATAAAAATCTGAAAATAATCTTAGTAAAAGAAAAGACCTGCTATTTTTATGGCCTAGAAGATTTAATATTCTTCAAGTGATGATATTTTCCAAAATGATCTATAGGTTTTAATGCAATTTCTATCGAAATCCCAGCTGCCTTTTATTCACAAATAGATGTTGATTCTGAAATTTATATGAAGTTGCAAGAAATGCTGACAATCAAACAACTCCTTCAAAGGAAGAGCAACACTTCCCTATCTTAAAACTTATCAAAATAATATAGTGTTTGCTGGGCATGGGAGTGCACAGCTATGATACCAGCACTTGGGAGGGAGGCTGAGGCAGGAGGATTGCAATGAGTTTGAGGCCAACCTGAGCTACATAGTGAGTTCAAGGCCAGCCTGAACTATGCACTGAAACCCTACCTCACCCCCACAAAAAAATAGCTGGATAATGGCATAAGGATGAACATACAGAATGATGAAACGGAATTGAGAGCTTAAAAAGAAATTCATATATACAAATCAATTGGTTTTCAACAAGAATATAAAAATTGTCCAACAGGAGGAAACCAAAATTCCTTCAATAAATGGTACTGGGACAAATAGGTATCTATAAACAAGAAAAAAAAAAAAAAAAAAAAAAAAAAAAAAAAAAAAAAAAAAAAAAAAAAAAAAAAAAAAAAAAAAAAAAAAAAAAAAAAAAAAAAAAAAAAAAAAAAAAAAAAAAAAAAAAATCATTCAAATGGGAAAGGACCTAAATGTAAAAGCTAAAACTAAAAATCTCCTAGAAGAAAACAGAAATCTAAAGCTTCATCACTTCATAGATTAGACAATGTTTTTTTTTTAAATCTAATGCCAAAAGTACAAAGAAATAGAAAAAATATGTAATAAATTTCATTAAAATTAAAAATGTTATGCATTAAAGGATACTATCAAGGAAGAAAGTGAAAGAGGGCTGAGGCTATGTCTGGGTCATAGTCCTTGCTTTGCCTACGTGAAGCCCAGTGTTTGATCCCCAGCACTAAAAAAAAAGAAAAAGAAAGAAAGAAAGAAAGAAAGAAAGAAAGAAAGAAAGAAAGAAAGAAAGAAAGGAAAGTAGAATGAAATCTACAGAATAGGAGAAAGTATTTGCCTATTATGTATCTGAAAAGGTTCTAGTGTGTCCAAAATGTATAAAGAACTTTCACAATTCAAGGACAAAAAGGTGAAAAACCCAATTTAAAAATTGGCAAAGAATTAAATAGCTGTTTCTCCAGAGAAGCTCTAGAGTATAGAGATAGCCAATAAGGACAAGAAACGGTGATTAACCTCGCTGGTCATTAGGGAAATGAAAATCAAAACCCACAATAAGACACCACTCCACATTCACCAGGGTGATCACTTATTACTGGGCAACTCCGCAACTTACTGAGACTTTGTCTCAAAATTAAAACAATAAACAAGTACATAGGTATTCATTGTATTGTTCTTGCCATTTTTATGTACATGTGGAATTATACTTTAAAATAAAGGCTTATAATGACAAGTGGAGAAGAGAGCAGGGAAAGTGACCCTCCAGGGGCCCCTGGACCTGAAGAAGCACAGGGCTTCATGGCTCCGGACCGCACGAAGCCAGAACGGTGGGGAGACCAGAGCGGGGGAGGAGCCAGGCCTGCGTGCTCTTCCATAAGCAGGTAGAGTCCCAGATGGAGAGGAGCTTGGTGCAGAATCAGTGACATATAGCAAGTGTCATTCTAGGTCCTTGTTCAGAGCTGACCCATTGTCCCACACAGGGATGCAGAATTTTACCAGTATCGATTCATTTAATCCTCACAAAAACAAAACCTTCTGAGGAAGCTTACCTGAGATCGCAGTGTTGGTAAGATAGTGAGACCATGCACAGGAACCCAGGGAGAGTGGTCTCAAAAGTGTGCTTATTTATTTGATTGATCAATTAATTGATTGATTTAACATTGACAAAAGGTCACTTGGCACACCCGATGTTTTGGCCACAGGGTGGGGACACTGATGCCTGAGGTCGAGTTCCAAGCTGCCCTTTGTTTCTGGTGGGGCTGGCAGGGTGGAGCCCTGCTCAGGCTCTCACAGAGTTCACAGTCACCAGGTGGTGGCCCTGCCCCTAACTGACAGCCTTGGTGCCTGCCTCAAGGGAGTCCTCCAGCCCCTGGTTCCAACAAACAGCTCCTCATTAGCTCCATTAAGCGCTCACTTTAGCCTTGTGGTTCTGGGCAGCCAGTGTGTGCGTCAAATGCGCAGGGGTCTATTATATCTGCAGAAGTAACGCATATGTGAACAATGAGGTAAGTAGCTAAGGGGAAGATGTTAAGACACGGCAGAGCTCACGCCAGGCCCTGCCCTTTCTCCCCTGTCCACTGGCTCTCACACATCTAAGGGGATGCCTGGGACCTGGCACTGCAAGAAACCCATTCCCACATCCTCCCTAGCTGTCCCCGCTGTGGCTGCCTCCACCCAGCACAGAGGCTGAGGTCTCAACCTGGGGGCTGAACACACCCCTTATACTCCCACTAGTGGATCAACCATGCAGCTTCAGGTAGAGCATGCAGCCCGCAGTGTTCTGGGCACCTCAGAAATCCGCTCCTGGCCTTGTTGGCCAGTTCTCAGGCTCGGAGCCTGACACCGTGTGTGCTCACCCCCAGGTCTCACATCGGAGGCCAGCTGCCCTGGCCCATTGCCTTCGCTTCATCCGCGCACAGCCTAGACGGCCTGCGGGGGCTGCTCCAGTGGTTTCCTGATAGCTCCTCTGCTCCTTATCTCAGCAGCCTTCTCCGCTGCTCAGCAAGACCCCAGGACCAAACGCTGGACATCCCTTTACTCATGGCCTAGTTTCACAAAAGCTCATCTGAAAGCAGCCCCTGGGCCCACAGAGAGAGTTCCCGACACCCAAGACTTCAACCACTTCAGCAAGGAAATAAAGGAGCCGTGGATTAGAGCCCAAAAGAGAAAGTATCAATGAAATCATCCCAACGCAACTAAGTGAATGAATTAATAAATTGGGAAGAAGAAACAAAATGCTCATGCCAAGAAATTCCAAATAATTTGTTTAACTGTGAAACAGAAGAGAAGGGCCGAATGCCCCCCCGCCAAAGGTACTTTTGTTCCTGTCTTCCCTGGCTGCCCCAAGTGCTATACAACTGGGCACAACTATATCAGATAGCCACATCTGCCATCCAGGAACATTTGCCCTGGCTGTTGCAAGCTTTGTGATTTCAGGCTCAAGTAGAGCTGGCTGGGATGGCAGCACAAAATGGCACCGTGTCCCCTGCTGCCACGAGGGAAGCCAAAGGCCACCAAGGCTCAGAGCCGCCAGATGCTGGCGTTCAAAGCTCCGGGGTGCTAACCTGCCAAGGAGCCACGTTCTTCCTATTTGTGATTTCCTTCCGAGATGAGCGCAGGAACTTAAAGCTGATTCGTGACAGACATTCTGCCCCCAAGGCAGTGGGTGAAAGTCTTCCACTTTGGTTGGGGTCTGGGCATGATGACTTCCTTTAAAAGAGGTAAGAAAGCATGGAGAAGAGGGGGAACAAGTAACCTCACATGGGGGAAGCCTGACAAACATGTGTTAACATTATCAGGAACAGATCATACTGATGGCGATCAGGTAGCCTGGGGAGGTGATGATCCTCCCTAAAACCTAGAACTCCAATCTAATTATGGGGTAGAACGTGAGCCAGATCCCAGCAGAGGGATCTTCTGCAAAGTATCTGATCCCTCAAAACTGTCAAGGTCACCCCGAGCAAGGAAAGTTCGAGAAAGTCACAGTCTAGCGGCACTTAGGGAGACAACAATGACTAAATGCAGTGGAGTACAGGATGGAGGGATGGCACCCAGGGCAGAAGTAGGATGGTAGGTGACAATTAAAGGCGAGAAATGTGCCGTATTAACATAAGGTGCTAATAATAGAGAAAGCTGGGTATGGGGTGTGTAGGAACTCTCTGTGCTACTTTCTCAATTTTTCTGTGAACTGAAAAGTATTCTACAATGAAACATTTATTTAAAGCATAATTGGCTCTCAGGTGCCCTGAGGATTAACAGCCTCCCCTGTCTCTCCCAGGAGCCACCCTGCATGCCCCAGAGCCTTTGGCAGCGCTCAGCCAGTCCTCCACCGACACTCTTATTCCCAGTCCGTGGGGCCCTTCTACTTGTCACCCACAGGCAGATTGGGTGTGGCCCTGTCTCCGCCTCTCCCTCCCAAGCTTTTCTCTCCTTCTGGTCTTCCCATCCTGTGCCACCCCTGCCCCTTGGCATCTCACCCTGCCTACCCCACAGAGCAGCCTCCCCAGAGTTGCCACCTGCCCCTTTTTCTCCCACACTGTCCAGGGTGGGCTTGGAATGCACAGGGGCTGGTGTCCTAGCTGTGCCGCTTCAGGACAGATAGTGTCACAGTGACTTAGAGTTGGGGGCCTCTTCACAGCCACCCACTTTGGGGGCATCTCCTTGTGGAGACCAGATGTGTTTCTCCTCAACTGTCCAGAACCAGACCCAACATCCTCCATCTGCCCCTAAGCCTGTCCCTCCTCCTCTGTCCTCCACATCTGCCTGGGGGGCCAAGTCCGAGACCTGTGTGTCACTTAGGGCTCTTCCACTCCTCACCTGTAATGTCCCATTGCTTCTGCTCCTTGGAATTTAACCATCTCTCTGTTGCGACCCCTTTTGTCACCTGCCTGGGAACCTCCATGGTCTTCTCACACTCTCCGACTTCAGCCCCCTCCATTCCATCCCTTCCCTGTGCAACAGCCTGACTGGTGACAATAAATTGTCCCTCTGAACCTGTGCCCATGTACCAGAAGGCCTTAGACACTTCAGTTTGGCCCCTGCCACCTCTCAGCCTCACCTCTTGCCCTGCCCCTGGGCCATCTGCCCTCTAGTGTACCTGGCCCCTTATCGTTAGTGTGTGCTGCTGCCCCTGTCTGAAACATGCTTGCCTCTCTGTGTCTGCCTAACATCTGAAGGGCCTCCAGGACTAGGAGGAGGGCCAGCTCTCTGAGAAGCTGCTCCTACCTGCTGCCTGGCCAGGGACCTCCTCTGCACACACTAGCGAGACCATTTATTGAGCTCCTACTGTATGTCAAGCTCAATGTCAGCACTTTGCATGCATTACCTCACCTTTATCCGTCACAAGATCAAATGAGACCAAGTGCTATGAGGACTTTATCTATGAGGAAACAGCCACAGAGAGCTTAAGTAACTTGCTCAAGGTCACACAGCTTAGTAGAGGTCACACAGCCAAAAGGAGTGCCAAGGCTCAGATGCCGTCAGTTGTCCTTCCAGCCACACTATTGTCCTGCTTCTTGTTCCCTCTCCCACGCAGTGATTTAGTGACCTGTGCCAACAGACATCCCCCGTAACACAACTTTTGTGGGCCCATAGCACCCCATCATGGCAAAGCAACGTAATTTGATTAACCAATCCTGTTATTAGTATGTGTCCAATTGTCCGACTTCAGTTTTTCAGATGGTTAACCAATTATCACAGCACTATTTATTAAATAATTTATGTTTTTTCCTACTGATCTGAAATGCCACCTTTATCATATAACAAATCATTAGAGATACTGAGTTATTTTCCTACATTGCCTCATTTGTTCAATTGTGCCAATTTATACTGTTTTGAATTATTATATCTTTTAGATGTGTTTTGATTCATTCATACATTAACTCACTTACTCACCAAATATGCATCCAGTGGCTCTGCAGACTGGCTCTAATCCTGAAATCAGGATTCAACACCTCTTAGAACTTGTATTTTTATATCTGACCTTAGAAATTCCTCCTGTCCCAGACAGTTTTATTAAGATGTTCTTAAGCATTCTTGTCTACTTATAACCCCGATAAACTAATTCTAAAAGTAAGAAAATATATTTGGGACTTAATTGGAACTGAATTAAACATATGGATTAATCTTAACAGAATTAACAGCTTTCAGTCTTCTTTCCCAAGAATACAGCAGGCATTTCCATATAGTTGATTCTTAATTTTATGTTAAATTTAGCATCATGCATTTATAACCAAGATTGTTCTGAGCTATTTTCCATTTTTGTTGCTGCTGTGAATGTCATCTTTTTTCCATCATATATTCTAGATGATTAATGCCTCTACACAGGAAAGGCATTGATTTTTTAATATTTCTTTTAAGTCAGCATCTTACTGAATTCCCTGATTAATTGTAATAGTTCCTAGTTGCTCTTTTGAGTTTCCTGGGTAAATAATCGCAGTATTTGGCTTTTTCTTCTCTTGTGATTTTACCACTTCTTTGTTTTGCTTTTCTTTTCCGCATTGACTGGTGCAAGATTTCTTCTAAGGTGCAATGGTAAAAATTTAACTACCCATTCCTCAAGGGAAGAAGCCACGGTTGGTAGCATTTGCCAATTCCTGTGGTATAAATGCTCCCATCACAGGTGATTTCAAGATAACCATGGGATGTCACTGGATGTGGAATTTGAAAGAAATGTACACCTTAGACCATGACATGGTCTACAGCCAAAAATGCTGTGGCCAAAAATGCTGGGTGGGGCATGGTAGTACACGCCCCCAATCCCAGCACTAGGAGGGCTGAGGCAGGAGGATTCCAAGTTGAAAGCCAGTCTGGACTACATAGTCCATTCAAGCCCAACTTGGACTGCATAATCCAAAAACCGAACACCAAAACAACTAAAAACAAATAAACCATACAGCATGTGTTTTGGATATGTATGTGAGCCTACAAATGGCCCTGAGAACTCCCATAACCTATTTCCCAAATGCGTTTGTCCAACAGAGGATGTTTGGAATACGGAGCATTACAAGGGCATAGCTGATCTCCCAGGGCCATGGTTCCTGTCACTGCCAGTCAGTGTTCTTCCCAGTGTCACTGGTCAGCTCTCGGGCCTGGGCCCCTCTCTGGCCATCTCTCTGCACTCTCCTCAGTCCCCTCACTATCTTCTCCCCCGCCCTGTAGCCGGTGACTTTGCAGCCCCTCCCAGGACCCTATGTCCTCACCCCCCTCAGACCTCCCCAGCCTCCTTCCCTCCTGGACTACTGTCAGGGCCAGCACTTGAGCCACTACCTCTCTGCCTCTGGCACCCTGACAGGCTGACCTTCGCTTCACTTCCATGCCCCTGGAGCCTACACAGGAGGCTTTCACTCCTAAGAAAATCAAGCAAGCAGAAATTCCTCACCATCACCCTTCTGTATCTATTCACTGCACCACAGGCTCCATGTTCCAGGAGAATCACCTGCTATCTGCTTTCTCATCCATACTTGAACCAGAGCCTACACGGTCTTACTCCTTTTTGTACTTTGTGTTTGGTACAAGGTCTTATTCCACAGGTCTGACTCATAGTATTCTTCCTGTTTCAGCCTCCCCAGTGATGGGATTATGCCCAGACTAGGTCATGGGCCCAACACATCTGGGGCAGGGCTGGCATGGCAGGTGGTGCTGGGGATCAAACCCCAGTCCCTGCGCTTGCCTAAGCAGGCATTCAGTCCAGTGAGCTATCTCGCCAGCCCTAGGTCTTACTCCTTTTTGTTCAGCTTTGTACTAAAACTCCATCTGGCATCACCCCCAATAATGCTGCTTCTGCTAAGCCCACCAGTTGCCCCTGTCCCTCATCCTGCTGACCTCACAACCGTGTTGATTCCACCCAGCCCCCTCCTCTATGTGACTGTCTTAGTTACGCTTTACTCATTGCTGGGACAAATACCTGACACTCGAAATGAAGGAAGGAAAGGTTTATTTAGCTCACAGTTTGTGGAGGTTTCAGTCCATATTTGGCTGGCCCAAGGCTGAGTAGAATAGGGCAGAGAGCATCTAGTTCATGGCAGTGGAACAGCAACAACCGCGACAGAGGCAATCGACCAACCAGGGCAGCATAGAACAGCATTAATCTGTCTCTCTGTCTCTCTTTATATCACATTCAGGCTCTCTGCCTCAGCCTCTCTGCCTTAAGCCGCACCCATAATCCCAGAAGTACTCAGACCCATAATCCCATCAGTGCTAAAACACATAATCCCAGTGGATCATGAGTCAAGTTGCAAACTCTAGAAATCCCTGCCCCATGATTGCATGAGGTTTTGGGGGAACAACTAGACATAACCATCACAGAGACTCTCCTTTGCCTCAGGAACTCCCCACCAGAGACTGTCCTACTTCCCTGCTTCTCTACCATTTGCTTCCACTGCCCCTTGGGGGCCTCAGGTTCATGGCAGGTCTCCATCCTATGTGACCCTCACTTGCTTCCAGTGACGGTGACCTCCTTTCCAGACTCCAGCTCTTTCTGCTCCTAGTGTAGTATTTGACGATGGCCATCTGGGAGGAGCAAGTAGCTGTGATACCCACGGTGCTGGGGTGGTGGCCAGCCACCCTGTGGACAACGCCAATGGCTCTGGCAGGAGCGGCGGACTACCTCCCGCATCGAGTTGCCTGGCATTGGCCCTAAAACTCTGGGTTCTCTGAGGTACAAACTGAAAAGGAACCCAGCAAGTGTCTTCTAAGTTTTGCCCCAACAGATTCAGTCTGGTTGGGCTGCTGCACTCACCGTGTATGGGGAGCCCTTTGCCCACCACAGCAGCCAAGAGGGGCATAATAAGGAGGGGTCCCCCAGGATCCTTGCCGGTGGACTCACGGGACCCGACCTCAGGATGTAGGGGCTCAGCATTCCCACTACGTGGGAGCCACGAGACAAAAAAAGGATTTTGTTCTGTTGCTGTGGGACACCTCACTTCCTAAATAAGGACCTGCTGTGCATCAGCTGACCCATGAGAAGCCTGTGGGATGGGACCGATGGCCTCAGTGTATTCTCGGCAAGCTGCACACGACGCAGGCTCTCCACGTGGCGCCCACACACAGCAAGACCCGACGAGGGGCTGCAGGTTCTTAACCTCACTGCTGGTCACCTAAAGAAGGCTGCAAGAAATGCGTCCTGAGGTAGAAGGGAAAGCCAGCGAGGGCCTGCCAGGGTGCAGACCTCATTGAAGACTCCCGCCTCTAATGCGGGGTTGGGGAGGCCCCGGGGAGACTTCCACCATCGCTGTGGGAGCGCCCCTCCCCAGCGACGTGGGAACAAGTCGCCAAGGCCTATATTAAGAACATTAAATGTCAGCACAGACACTTCCACTGCTAATGTGCGGGTGAAAGACAGGTGGGGCGCAGGTGTGTCGGAGGGAAGAGAGGAGTCAGGAGGTAGAAAAAGCAACTAGGTGGCAAAGGGGGCTGGGCGAGAGAAAAGCCAGATTAAATGAATTAGGACCTGCAGGAGGAAGCAGGAAGCCAGAGCAATGGGCAGGACCGATCAGTGGGACTACGGTGACAGTCACAGGCTGGGAAGGCTGCTGGGTCTGCGGGTAGCCCGGGCTCCCTGAGGGTCGGGAAGAGGCCACTGGAAGCCTCTGCTTCAAAGACTGTCACCTGCAGAGTGAGTGGGGTTGGCGCACAGAGCCGCCCCAGAAAGCAGACGGTCTTCAAGGTTGGCTGTCAAAGCAAGGCCCTGTTGCCAAGGGAACCGCCTGGGAAGAGCCTAGTGTTCAGATGAAGTCACCCCATCTCCCCGCAGGCAGCCAAGGGGTTTAGGAGGGGCCCTGGGCTTCATCTTTGCTGCCTCTCCTGGCAGGCAACAGCCCCCCGGGGAATGAGACCCTGCCTACTCTGACTGTCCCCACATCAGGCTCTCATTAGTGGACCGGGTGAGTGGACAAGTGTTACAAGCCAGGGGCAGCAGGGAAAGCTCCAGGGAAAAGGGTCCCTGGAGCACAGGGGACAGTCTGGGAGAGGATGGGGCCAGCCAGGGTGATCTGGTGCTGGAGGAATCCCTATAGCCTGGGTAAGGGATTCCTCCCCCACACAGGTGTACATTAGGGACTCTGCCTCTGGTTAACATGACTCCGAGGGTGTCAATTAAACTGAGATGAAAACACTCTTGTGGGGCATGGTGTCCCAGGCCTGCCATATCAGCGCTCCTGAGGCTGAGGCAGGAGGACCACCCGCAGTTTGAGGTCAGCATGAGCTCCATAGCGAGTTCAAAGCCAGCCTGGACTACGTAGGAAAATTCTGTCTCAAGAACAAAGCAAAGGGCCAGGGAGATACTTCAGTGGTATGTAGTTCAGTTGCCTGCCTGGCAAACTCAAAGTCCTGAGTTTGATCTCTGGTACAAAAACAAAACAAAACAAAAAACAAAAACAAAAACTGAAGTTTGAGAAATAGAAATTTCCCAAGATGTGTGGTAGAATCAGAAGCCGACATTGCTAGCTGGGACTTCCTAGTGGCAGGGATGTGCGCTGCTGGTCAGACTGGTTCTAAGACAGGAAGGCTCAGGGCCAAAGTGATGTCACCAGTGAGCAGGTCTGGGTTGGGGGCCTCTGTGACGCCTTTGTGTGAGTCAGAGAAGACCCCAGATTCTTGGCAAAGGTCAAGCAGGTAGAGAGAAGGCCCACGATGGATTTGATCTCACTGCCTCAGTTTCTTGATCTGTAAAATGGTAACAACTCATACTGCATAGGATCCTGCCCCCATTTGGTGGATTTAATAGGTGGTGGTATCAGTCAGCTGTGGCTGTGTAACAAGCTGCCCCAAACTTGATCACCAACAGTCACTTAAGACAATCTGTTTGTCCTTGCTGCCATATCTACCAGCCGGCTTGGTGGACTTCTGGTCTCAGCCAGGGCCCCCCATGCTTCGATGGTCAACTGAACAGTGACTTTCCAGCTTGGCTGCCCCTGATGGGTTTTCTCCCATGTTGGGGGACTGTGCTGTCCCCTAGCGGTTGTTCCGCCTCCTCCTCCTCTTCCTCCACTCTGGGGCACCTGCAATCAGTCCACCATGACTGTGATTAAGGACTCGGCTGGCTGTGTGACCTTCAGCAAGTTACTGCCCTTCTCTGGGTCTCAGTTTCCTCATCTAAAAACCAGCCAAAGCTATTTCTCCTCTCCAAAGACTATAGTGATCCAGAGATATCAGGCTGGGTGCCCTGAGCTAGTGAGGTCCAGCAAGTATGGACCCCCTTCTTTTGGCCCAGGACACTGGGAAATAGGGTCTGCTAGAGCTCTGGCTGAGGACCCACCTGCTACCCCCTCTGCAGGGAAAGACGGGGCCCAGTGGGGGGCCATCCCTCCCCCAGCCCTCTCCCCCTTCATCTTGCCTCCTGCAGAGTCCTCTAAGCACCCTGGGTCTTAAGGATAGTTAAGTAACAAACTATGTGTTCATAATAAAATTTGCCTGCCTCTCTCAGACATCCAATTTGCTTACCATCCAAAGAGAAGACTTGGATGCCTGCTTCCGAAATTGTTTTAATCTCTGCCACAGAATGCTTCTGGCAGGGTTCTTCAACTGGAAAATAGGAAATGAGTTAGAAACAATAGAGGGACGTGAATAATCTCACTTAAGATGTTTGGTCTTGAGATGGGATAAAGTTGAAATCAATTTCCCAGTTCACAGCCAGACAGCAGAAAGGGTGAGGGGAGAGGGCTGGGTCACCCAGGTCTGATTGACCCCAGCTCTAGCTGGGACCAAGACTATTCCCCCACCCCATCCTCCAGCCCAGGGTCCTGGTCCCTATCCCTGAAAAACCCCAGCAAACTACAAAGTCTACACCTAGGCATGACCAAAGTACTTTGGTTTGCCCAGACACTTGCGTCTTGAGTTTCTGATTGATGGAACAGTGTATCTATTTGATTCTATAGTGTACCTACCATGTGCAGTGACTGGTCTTAGTCACTGAACCTGCAGGCCTAAATAAACATACTCCCTTTCCTCAACCAACTCATTCAACTTGTGTGAAGCCAGGTAGGATGTTAGGAGCTCATGTTTATGGAGGACCTACTATGTGCAGGTAAAAGTTGCTGCATAAATCATCCTCCTAGGTCTTCATGGGACCTCTGAATCCTGGATTTTTTTGTGCCTTCTTGAACTATGGGCTGAGAGCTAAGAATGTCTGACTTGTCCCAGGATAGGGTGCAGCTGTCCTGCAGAATTACTGCTGTTGGCATGGGAGAGGCAGGTGACAGGGGACAGTGAGGGAGCCGAGGAGGCATGGACCCTCTGCACCCTGAAGGCAGGTTCTCGGTACCTCCTGCCTGCCTCTGCACGAAGGAGTCCTGGCCTGGTGTCCAGGAGGGACACACTCTCAAGGCTGAGGCACCCAGAGAGGCATCCACCTCCACCTTCAAGTCAGCTCAATCACAGCCCACCAAACCCATGCACCACGGAGCCACTCGGATTTCACACCGCACCACGAAAAATGCCCTGGACCCAGCCACTCACCTGGGTGCACATGTACATATTCAGGTATGGCCCACAGGACTCTGAACTGCTCAAGCTAGGGGCTGCGTGGGTCTGGCTTACCACTCTGTCGCCAGCACAGCTCCTGGCTCCTAGGGGCCCCTTCGAGTATATGTGGTTGAACTTGATTCCCACGCACAGAGAGCTCATGCGGTTTGTGGGAGTGACGGGGGTGCTGCACATAGAACGTCCATCTTCAGCGCCCCGTCTAGAGCTGGACCTTCACATTTGGAGGAGGAGGCTGTCTGGGTGGCACCTGGAAGCTGGGCTGGGACTTGGAGGAATCATTCTGTGTCTGCTTCTCCAGCCAGGCTGGGTTTGAGGACCCAAAGGTTGACCAGGCTTCCTGCCTGCAAGGCTCCATGGGGTGATCCCTGCCCCCTCCCCACGAAGCCCTCCCCTGGGGCCCTGGCCTCTTGGGGTCCTGGCTTGGGGGTTTAATGCATTATTGATTCCCCCAAGAAAGCAAAGTGCTGCAGCCGTGGGTCCAGGTAGCTTATTCTGTGCGTCGATGACATTCAGGTACTAGTGAAAAATTATACCAATTATTAAATCAGCCATTATTACTTCAAAGTGCAATCAGTTGTCACAGCGGAGAGAGCTTGCACGGCGCGTTATTAGTCGGGCTCTGTGCACAGGGAAAGTGCTGAGAGGGGAGACTTTAACCAAAGGGCAAATGCATGAAATTTACTTAGAAATAGCGATTTATCACCCCTGGGTTTCCTACTGCTCAAATCCAGGCAGACACTTGGCTGGCAGGAGACAGGCTCCGCGGCCGCCCCTGCCTCCTGCAGCTCCCACCCTGACAGGAAATGAAAAATTGAGAAGTCGTTGTAACAGCTTAAAGATGCATTATCCTTCTTGATGTGCAATTTGAGCTTCATATCCAAAGGCAGATGAAATCACCGCACCCACGCCGGCCGGGTAGGAAGGTGGGGGGGAAGCACCGTCCCAGGTGGGGAGGGCTCCCCGTGGTGCCCAACAGAGAGGGCGTCAGGACACAGCAGGACACCCAGCCCTGGACAGGGGAGAGAGACCTGAGGCTGAGCCAGAGGGGAGGAGGGAGAGGTGCAGAGAGAGAAAGACAAAGACCCAGAGACACACAGACTCAGAGCAGGGAGGGTGCGAAGAAGAAAAACAGAGCGGGATGAAGGCCTGTCAGCCGCAGAGAGAGCGCAAGGGCACAGAGGGGCGGTGGGACGTGGCTGTGGACCCCCGGGACAGGCAGGGGCGACTCCACCTGGCAATGTGTGAGAGTGTGAGTGTGCTAGGGAGAGGAGAAGGTGGAGGCGGGGACGGAGGCCCTGGCCGGGGAGCTTGGCCCAAGCAAACAGGAAAACACCAACTCCAGAATTTCCACTGGCTTAGAGTCTAATATCGCTACTTTTTTTTTTTTTTTTAATGTATTTAGTACAGGGTCTACCGAATCTCATGACACAAGTCAGACTCTTGGTGAGCTTCCTGTTTTCAGTCTCCCAAGTGCTGAGATTTCAGGCAGGGGGCACCACGCCCAGTCTCAGTCTCAGTCTCAGTGGACCCTCGGGCACGGGGCCGGCAGAGCACATTTGAACCCACGTCCCTGCGTCTTAAGCAGGTGCTTTAGTCTGCTGAGCTACCTGGCTGGCCCTAACCTCACCACTTTTGAGGTCACCGTGAACTCACCTTCCCCTAGCAACTGAGGCCCAGAACCCCTCCTTGTGCTCCTCCTCGCAGAGCTTTTGTGCCGCCGGACACCCCGGTTCCAGGCTGTGTACCACTGAGGACAGAAAAAGTCCTCACCTTGTCTGCCATTGGAGTGACCCCGTCCCCAGGCTGTGAGGACACCACAGTGGACCCATGGACGCCACCACCTGGACTCCTGCAGGTGAGGCTGTGCGACTGGATCCCTTCACAGGAAGGTCCGAGGCCTCCAGCTGGAGGCTGGCTGGCGCAGGTGGGCCCAGGGGCCTGTGGTGCGAGACCCGTTCAGGACACACTCAGGTGACAGGCTGCGGGTCCCAGGGAGGAGGAGGAGCAAGTGGCCAGAAGCCTGGGGCAGCGACTGTCCGGCCCCTCCCACCACCACTCAGATGCTTGTTGAATGAGGAAGTCCTCCGTCACTCTCCAGGCGAGTGGTGACTGTGGGCTGCACTCCTCGGCCCAGCAAGAGTTCCTGCGACACGGGTCGTGGCCTGGCCTGAATGAGATGCCGTGTGGGCAGCCATCAGGTGAGAGAAAAGGGAAAGAGTGGCTTTTTCAGTATTACTAGGGAACAAAGCCAGAGCAGGGTCTCCACATGAAAGAATTAAAGAAGATTTTCCTTTCCTCTTTTTTTTTTTTTTGTACCTGTTAAGCCTGATCTAGCTTTATAGCCAGGAGAAAGCAATAAATTTGCTTTAAAATAAACAAGAAAGCGCATCATAAAGTTCTCACGGGGGGGATGGATCCTCCCGGGATCTTCCCACTGCTGCAGCTGAGTACCATAACACCCCACCCTCAGCTCCCGGTCCTGCAAGCTCCAGCCCGGTTCCCACTCTCTCCAGCGGAGGGGAGGACTCCTCTCCCTAGCCTTGGGTGTCCATGCTGTCTTCCTGCCCAGCGGGCTCACAAAGCCTCCAGCCGCGCTCTGAGGCCCTGCTAGGTACACAGACACCAACAGGGAAGGGTGCCTGGATCTCTCACTGCCTTCCAAAGAACCAGAAGCTCCCTGCCTGGCAGGGATCACCCTCCTGTGCCCACTGTGCCCCCAGTCCCATGCCACGCACTTACCCGGTGGGCAGCAGGATTAGCCCCATTGCCCAGATGAGGAAGCTGAGGCCCAGTCAGGGGAAGTGTGTGGGGATCCAGCAGGCCTCCTGTCAGCGAGCAGACCCTGAACTGGTGTCCCTTTCTGTGGCACTATCTGGCTGGTGAGCATGGCAGTGAGAATGTTTAACTAATCAACTCCTCTGTGGCTTCTAGTTTCTCCATCAGGGAAATCGATCCTCCCCATTAGAAAGCGGTGGGCAGACACCGCCAGAGGGAACCCGAGACCCAGCTCAGTGAGGCAGTTGGCAGTGCTGTGGAAGCTGCTCCGGTGGCCTGATGGCCCTGTCTGGGTCATGGCTAGTGAGACCCAACGGGCAAGAGATCCAGGGCCTAGCACCCCAGTCCACATAGCACTGTGAGAGCCCCGCGGTGTGGCCAGGGTGGAGCTGGGCTCTGAATACTGGGTGCCACTTCACAGCATGGAGCCGAGTCTAATGGCCTGGTCGTGTCACTTACCTTCCATTCACCCTCCCTCTTTGCCTCAGTCCCCCAACCTCGCCCAAGGTCTCCTCCACGACAAGCACTGTAGCAAGATGCCCACAGTCCAGCCAGAGCAAAGGGGCAGCTTACACATTATCCTCTTTCTGATTTTATCAGTGAACTAGGTGGCTTGGGGCCTGGAAAATCACTGAACTGGTGGGGTGAGCTCTAGGCCATGTAAATCTGGGTTTGACTGCTTTTCTTCGCTTAGAGTGGAAGCTTATTAAGGGACTGTGGATTGATGGATACATGGGTCGGTTGATAGTGCGTGGGTTGGTGGAGAGTTCAGTGGGTGGGTGGGTGAGTGAGTGAATGGACAGATGGATGGATGGATGGATGGATGGCTCAATGAATAGATACATGGATAGATAGATAGATAGATAGATAGTTGGGTAGATGAGGGAGGGAGGGTTTAGTGGAGGGTTGAGTGGGTAGGCAAATGGATGGGTAGATGGATGAGTAGATGAGTGGGTAGATGGATGGATAGAGGGAGGGAGAAATTTATGCAGGGTCAGGTGAGTGGTGGATGACTGGGTGGGTAGATGGATGAGTGGGTAGCTGGATGAGAAGGGGGTGGGTGGTCCAGGTTTGACTGGAGTGCTTGTGGCTCACCGAGGCTCTCAGTGTCACACATAGAAGAGCATAAAAGCATAGCCCTCCCATACAGTTACTCTAGCAGAGATATCCCGTTTTCATTCGCTTACTTTTGGTAGTGGGAGATCATTACCCAGCCAGCAGCCTCGCGCATGGCCAGATGCTCACTAAGGAATCCTGGCCTGGGCCAACCCTGGACTGGGGTGGTGCCCCCCCACCATTAATTTTAAGGCTTCATGAAATAAGTTAAAACACACAACTAAAGGCAGCAACTATTCTCATCCATGTCCGTGGTCCCCACGGCCTTCGCCCGTCTTCTCCATGGCTCATATCTGAAGGAGCTCATTCGGAGCTGGTAAAATATGTCACAAAGTGAGACTCCCCAAGGAGGAGTCAATTTTCACTCCTTCAGAAATTATCAAGACCATCACCTCCTTTGTTCTAGACTCTGTATCTCTATGAATACACTCTTAACCCAGAGATCAAATGGTCTAACTTAAGTAGAAGTTCTCAGTAGTGTGTCTGTGGTATGTCTGTGTAAGTGGTGTGTAAGATTGCTTTGGGAATTTCAAGAACCATTCAAATATATTCAGACAAAACAGGACTTAAAGCCAGCGGAATGTTTATGCTACGGACGAGACTGTTCAAGAAATGAAAGCAATAGAACGGAGTGAGGCCGCAAGCTCGCCAGCAGTGTGCAGCTCACGTTGAAGAGGAGACAGCTCTTCTAGGGTGTGTCATGCTGTAGGCACGTGGCAGACTTGGACTCCACTGAGCCAGCACATGCTCCGTGAGCCAGTGCTGCCCTTGTGAAACTGACCTGAGGCCGTGGGGTTCCAATGGGCTCCGTGTCCAGGGTACCTACTCCATGACAGAGCCCTCCTCAGAGCTTGCTGATGTGCCTCACTGTCCTCCTCCAAAGCCCACTGGGAGCAGGGTTTGCTGGAGGGGCTCTGGGGGAAGGAGCTGGTTACCTGGGGTGCAAGCAGCTTTGGGGCCTGCCCAGAGTGGGTCAGGGGGGATTCTTTGGCTGCAGGGGGAGCCTAGAGACAATCGGCTTGGGGCAGAAAGACAGCTCAGGGGCCCATCTCTCACGTACTTAATAAGCACAGCCACTCAGCAAAAACAGCTGCTCATCCTAGCTAAGGACCAACCAGGTCCCACCAGGGAGGGAAGGGCCCCTCCCATGGGCTCCCTCACACTGAGACAGGGGGATCTCAGAGCTTAAAACAGGTCATTCCAGCTCCTCCTCTCATCCTGCCAGGAGCTGCAGAGAGAGTGAGACTTGAGAGGCTGGGGGCTGGGCAGGAAAAAGCCAGCTTTGACTCCCTGAGGTCCAGAGAGGATGCCCTGCAGGGCCCCTCAGGGCTAAGAGGGAGGGGGTGCCCAATTATAGCCTCAATCAGGCTGGGTAAAGCCGTTCTGCGAAATGAGAGACAGAGCAAGCCATTGCCTCCGGCACACGGGAAACTCCAGATCTATAACTTCCTGGACATAATTAGCTGCTAACTTCAAAGATGCATTGGGGCTTGTGTAATAGGCACCGAGGCCGCTCAAGGGCCGTGGAAACCGGGAGAAAAATGGGGCCGTCTGGCTTGGAAATGGAACAAGACAAAAGGCTTTCAAGGTGGGGCTTCCTGCCACAGAGACACTGGGACCTGAGGAAAATAGCAATAATGATGATAACTTTCTTTATGAAGCGCTTCCAGGGTGCCAGGTGCTCTGCTGTGAGCTCAGCAGTGGAGCCTTTGAGGGCACCATGTCCCCACAAGCCAGGCGTGATTACTAGAAGTGACAAGCAAGTGCCCAGAGCCAGGCAGTCAGAATTTGAACTCACTCCTCCAAGCTGTCTCTGCTGCGCCAGAACCCCACCAGGGCAAGGGTGAGGCACGCGCCCCTCCCAGGAGAGGGTGGGCCTGAGGGTGACACAGGCATGAGGATGGCCTCCCTCTTGCTGCAGCGCAAGCTCCCACCCTGCAGAAGCTGAACGAGAGCAGCCAATTTCCCAGGCAGCGAAAGGCACAGAAACCACAGGGCTGGACTCTGGGCCACGCAGTCCGTCAGCCACCCAGATGCCCTCCCTCTGGGGCTCTGCTATGCCCTAGGACCTCAGAGCTCTCTTCCTCAGCCCTGGAAGAGCATCACATTCCTTTGGCCAGACTGGGTCACTTGGCCAGATGCTCTTTCAGAGGAGACTGGGAAGGTAGGAGGGAAGGGATGGGTCTGTCCAAGTGCTGGGAGGAACAAGGTCTGCCCAGCAAGCAACATCTCTCTGTCTGTCGCTTTGTCCATTCGTCCATCCTCCTAGAGGTAGTGGGGTCTGCTGCCCGCCAGGCACCCTGCAGTCTTCTGGATGCAGCAGTGAGCAAAACAGACCATACCCTGGGCCTCATAGGGTTAATGGCCAGAAGGAAGTGAAGCATTACAGATCAGCAGTGAGTGGCAATGATATGGACTGAAATTGTAACAGGAACCCCTCAAAAGCACTGGGTGCCTTGGCAGCGTGTGGCCTGCACGCGACACTGCCCCAAAGAGATGCCTGTCCCAGAGCCTGAAGGGTGCAAGCAGGGAACCCTGGCAGCTGCCGCCGACCTTCCCAGCCTAAAGCCCCCGAGGACCCAGTCCCTATCACAGTGGCTCAAGGCCTGGCCAGGGCTCTGCGGCCACATCTCTGTCCTGGTACTGTCCCCTCCCCCCAGGGACAGTGTGACCCAATTGCTGTCCCTCAGGAGGACAGGACCTAGACCAGTTCCAGGCAGAACTGCATCCAGACCACAGGCTGGAGCAGCTGGATCCAGGCTGGTGTCATCTCAAGGACTCTCCAGGATGGGACTCCGGGTCAGGCACAGTCCTCTGCCTGGAGTCTTGGACTCACCTCCTGACTGGCCCTGCCTGCTCGCCCTGGGACAAGCGCGGGTCTCGGCACTCTGTGTGCTCAGTGCTCCTTGTCCACGTCCCACCAGCACAGTGCAGCGGGGAAGCTTCCTGAACACCCCATGGCCTCTGGGGTCTTGTGACCCAGAAGCTCCCTTGCCAAGCCACATGGAGTGACGGTGACATTCAAGAGGCTGACCCTGCTAAGTGTGGGCATCTTGAGGTCCAGAAAGGCTGGGGGAGGGTTAAAGTGCAAAAGACCACAATCCCCCAAATACTAGTGGGCTGGGGTTGACACCAGGCTGGTACTAGGAGATGGGAGGGCCAGCCGCGACTCCTCCAATAGACGGGGGAGGGGGAATGGGGCTGGGCCAATGAGTGTACATTATGGCAGCCTCCTCTGTGTCACCTAAAACCCTCCAGGACACCCCATTCATAAATGCCTTCATTTGGGGCCTCATGAGATGCTTCATTCTGCAGCTTGGTTGCTGTGGGGCCCCTGTGCTTAGTGCTTGGGACTGAAGAGGCAGCCACACCTAGGTGACTTCTCTGACAGGAGAGGTTCCAGTGCTCTGGTGGCCAGCCTTTTATTCACTGGTTCTCCAACATGTCCATATTTCATCTGTGTACAGAGACTGTCACTGTTATGGTTTATGTCTAGTTGTCCCCCTAAAGCCTCATGCAGTCATGGGGTGGGGACTTCTATAGATTGAGACTTGACTCATGAGTCACTGGAATTATGTGATCTAGTACTGATCTAGAGGTTGAGACTTGACCCATGATCCCTGGGATGATGTGTTTTAAGTACTTTTGCGATTATGGGTGTAGCCTAAGGTGGATAGGCTGAGGCGGACAGCCTGAATGTAATATAAAGAGAGACAGAGAGACAGACTAGAGTTGTTGCCGTCTGCTGCCCTAGTTGGTCGCTTGCCTCTGTCTTGATTGTTGCTGTTCTGCCGCCATGGCTGCCCTCTGCCATGTGCCACTATGCCTTAGAGCCGGCCGAATATGGACTGAAACCTCCAGTAACTGCGAGCTAAATAAACCTTTCTTTCCTTCATTTTGGGTGTCGGGTATTTGTCCTAGCAAGGAGAGAAGAGTAACTAAGACAGTCACCAAGGCTGCTCCTGTTTGTCATACCTACCACCTCTGCCCTGAGTTTGCATTCTTGTTCTGCGTGCGGAGTGCACTGGGCCCAAGCTCAGGCAAGCCAGTGGCCCGAGTTCCTTCCTGTAGAAGCAGCCCTGGACTCATACAAGTGAGACCCCAGCAGGGAAGTCCCCAAGCTGTCCCGCGATTGGCCCCATCAGAGGCATGTCCTGCAATGTCTCCAGAAGCTCCCTGCACAGTGTACTTTGTGATCTCCTGCAGCCCACCTCGACCAGGCGCTCTGCCTGCCTTCCTGCTTTCCCGCTGCCACTTCCGGGAGAGCCACTTCCTGTTTTCGGGAATGTCAAGTAGTGAGCGGCTCCTTGCTTTGAAATCCTTCTCCCATTTTCTGCCTGTGCGGGGTCCTAAAGCAAGAGACGGCCCAGGGCTCAGCAGTCCCACAGCAGGTGAACTGTGTTCTTGGGGGTTCTTTAGCTGTCGGACTCCATGGCTAGTGATTCTAAGCTGGCAGGGCATACCCACCCAGATCCCTGCTAATCGATGAGGTATCCCAAGGACTGTGTAAAAATGCAGGGTTTTCCCATCTGGTTTCACTCCTCTCCCCTTCCTGGGCTCAGATCTTAGGCCTGGATCTTCGCACCAAAGAGCCTCCATTCTGCAGAGCAGCGGGGACTCCCCCCTTCCCGCCCCCCACCGAGGAAGTGGCTCTAAGTTCCCTTTCCCACAAATGCTTCTCCAATAGAAGAAAAGCAGCTGTCGCTGAAGCCACGTCAATCTGAGCGGTAAAAGGTTTGGGCAAAAACATATTTTATTGTTCTTGCTGTCAGAAACATAAAGATTTAAGGGGCATGTGACTTGGTAATTGCTGTGGACTTTTTTTTTTCCTTGACAATAAACATAAAACTTAAAACTGTATTAAAATCATTTGACAATTTTTATGCTCAAAGAGTCTGGAATGAATAATGGGTTTTTTGCATCTAAAATGCACTCTCTCGTCAACCTATAAAACTGTCAGAAATAAATTCATCAAAAGCAGATTATATAATTAAAAGTTGCTATTTGTGTCTGCCCGGTTGGGACTGGAGTTAGTTGCCTCTGTCTCTCTGTTTCTCTCTCTGCTCCCTCCCTCCCTCCCTCCCTCCCTCCTTCCCTCCTTCCTCCTTTCTTTCTCTTTCTCTCACTTTTTTCAAATGTCAGCTGCTGGCACCCTTACACTGGTTCACTTTGTCTCAGGCAGGAGACAAAATCAGGGGTTCCCTTCACCTGGACCTCTTTCCTACTCCAGACAGCACCTAGCAGGTCCCCTGGCCCCAAGCAGATGACATGGCCCTGCCAGTCTGGGGCAGGGGGTGGGGTGGGAGATGGAAGGGAAACAGCCCACACTCCCAAGCACAGGCAGTGCTGCTTTTAACTCAGAACACCAAAAAAAAAAAAAAAAAAGATGTGACAGGAACTTATAGTGCGTGCCCACCTCCTGTTCTCCTCTCCTCCCTAGCAGGCTGGAGGGCCACACACCAAGCCAGTGTGACTCAGGAGGGACTGGGTGACCTGTGCACCAGTGGGCCATGAGCCCCCGTGCTGCACTGCGCTTCTGGGCTGCAGGATCTAAGTGCTGCCCTCCAACCCCTCCGCTTTCTCGCCCTCCAAGATGTCAGTTGTGGCTCCAGGAGCAGGTGGCCACAGCGAAGACCCTGTCCTGGAGAGCCACCCAAACCAACAAGTGTGCACATTGACCTGCTGAGACCTGGAGGAGCATTTCCTACGCCATCACAAGCGAGCCCATCCTCACCGCTCTTGATGGGTTTTATTACGGTTCAGCCACATTGGGACCAAGAGATGAGGAAGGAAGTCCAAGGAGAAGACAGGTCTCTGCGTCCCAAGAGCAGGGACACAGGGCCAGCATCGGAGTGCACAGGGGTGAGGGAGAAGTCTCGAATGTCCACTGTGGTTTATGTGGGAAGAGCAGGGCAGTGAGGCTTGGAAGGGACGTGCCTGAGCAAGTCGGAGCATCGGGCTGTAGACAACAAAAGGCACCGTCAGTCCAGGACTAGCGTCAGGAGGCATCAACACAGTCCTTGAAGGGGCACAGGGTGGGTAGAAGTGAGGGGCAGATTTTGGGGTGATGAAGAAAGCTCGGGGACCTATGGAAGAGGAGGACGGTCCCATCCACAGGGACCCAAGCTGGCACCAAGGCCTGGCTTTGGTCTTCATTGTCATTATTTATGTGTGCGGTGATGACCCTGGACTCCACCCCAGAGGAAAGAACCCAGACAGGAGGAGAATGGGTGGCAGCCCAGCAGCCCAGATGTGTATCCTTCCCAGGGGCACCTCCTCACCCCTGCACCTCTCTCCATGGGCCAGGAGGCAGCAGCCTCTCTCAATAGGACAGAGGCCCAGGTGGGCGAGCTGACCTCCAGAGCTTCCCCAGCATCCAGAGTCACCCACCTGCTTCTTGCTTGAGCAGCAGCTATGGCTGAGGCCAGGCCCATGGGACTTCCTTCCTAACTTTCACTGCTAACCTTGGACCTGAGGTCCTCAAATCTGCCTCCTCCACCTCAGACTTTGCTTGAGTAAGAAGAGCAAGTGGGCCAGGTTAGGGGTTACAGAGAGAAGGATAAGAAGAGAAGACCCGTAGAGACCAGGACATAAGAGAACAGACAAGAAGCACCAAGCTACCTGTATTCCTTGAGCCTAGGCAGTGGCTTCAAGGTCAATGTGCTGGGAAAGAGAGAATCTTAGCTCCATCTCACAGATGAGAAGACTGAGTCTTGGGAACATTCAGCACACATGGTAGCTGCTTGTCTAATGTAACAACCATTTCTATTTCTCTGAATCCAAGGGACTGGAGGGCACTCGCCTTGCCTTCAGAAGGCCCCCAGACAGAACCCTCTGCCCCTCCAAAGATGAGAAGTTCAGCTGGGAAGATAGCTCAGTAGAATAAGCACTTGTCTGGCAAATGCAAGGTCCTGAGTTCAATCCCCTGTTCCACAAACAAAACAAAACAAAGATGAGATGTTGCTCGAAGCCTTTCTTATCAAAAGAGGAATCTTTCTATTTTTATTTAGCTAGGAGAGGTTTTTCTATGAAATGGATGCTGAATGTTATCAAATGTCTTTTTATCATCCTTGGTTTTTCCCTTTTGGCCTATTAATATGATGAATTATATTAATAGAGTTCCTTCCGAAAATAGAACTGTCCTTGCTTTCCAATAATACACTCTACCTGGTCATTGTGAGATATTCATTTAATATATTGCTCGATTCAATTTGCTAATCTTTTATTTAAGATGTTTGCATCTATATTTGTAAATGAGATTAGCCCGCAGCCTTCTTTGTGGTGCTATCTTTTGTCAGGTTTATTTAGCCTTGCAAATGAGTTGGAAGGGCTCCCACTTCTAGAAATATTGTGGATCAGTTATCCTCCAAATCTGCCTGCCACGAACACCCTCAGAAGCTCAGAAGAAGCTGAAAGAAGACTTAAGCTGACAGAAAAGTACAGGAAATTTCCAGGAGCAAAAGCTAAAGTAAAAACTAAAAATCAGGGAGGGAAGCACAGGGACTGTCACTGAGACTATCCAGGGAAAGGGCACAAGGACGGAGATGAGGCTTTGTCCAGGATCTGGTGAGAAGCAGGACAGCCCGAGCTGGGGCTCACAGTGAGGGGACAGGGTTGGGAGAATGCTGTCTTAGTGAAAGAGGGGAAAAGAGGAAACAGGGAAGTGGGAGTGACAGTATTCAAGGATAGAATAGCTGAGAATTATCCAGAATTAACTTAAACTCAACATATCAATAAGAGCACAATTCACTAAGCATTAAACAAACGCAAGTCAAAATCTCAGTGAGATGGCACATGGCGCCCGTTAGGATGGCTACTGTCAGAAAACACAACATAACAAGCACTAAAAGGACGTGGGGTCTGTAATCCCAGTGTCTGGGAGGCTGAGGCAGTAGGATCACTGCAAGTTTGAGGCCAGTTTGGGGTACAAAATGAGTTCAAGGGCGGCCTAAGTGGCATAGTGCGACCCTGTTTCAGAAAGAAAGAAAGAAAGAAAAAAACAAGGATGTGGGCCTTGGAATCTTGTACTTTTTTGGTGAGACAGTTCTGCTGCTATGAAAAAGCACCAGGTTGTCAAAAATTAAAAAAATGGGATTATCCTATGATCCAATAATCTAAGAATTGAAGCAGCTGGAGATTCTTTCACGTTCGTGTCTATAATGTCATCACTGACAACAGCCAAGAGGTGGAAGCCACTCAAGTCTTCATCCACAGAGAGATGGCTAGACATGCTGTGGCTTGTGTGTATGGCAGAGAGTTAGCCTTAAAAAGAAGAAAATTTAGAAACAGGCTCTAATGTGGAAGAATCTCACAGCCTTTAAGATCAGTGAAATATGCCAGTCACCAAAAGGAGCCTCGTCCAATCCATAGAGACAGAAAGTTAAGTGGTGGTTTCCAGAGTTTGCAGTGGGGGGGGGGGGGCTGCTTCTCAGTAGGGACAGAGCATCAGTTCTGCAAGGTAGAATTCTGGAGATGGATGGTAGTGACAGCTACACAAAAGTGCAGCCACCGGGAAGCCACACACAGAGGTGGTAGAGCTAGCAGACTTCATGATAGGTGCCTTTTGGCACAACTTACAGCAACAATACAAACTTCTAAATACTTGCAACGCCAATGTGTCATGAGAAGCATAAATAAAAATAAATCTGTATCTTGACACAACATAATGAAATTGTAGGCCACTAAAGCAAAAGCAAAGAACTTTAACAATAAGACGGAGGAGAAGAAAGATGAGTAGAACATGGAAATGAGACTGACAGCAGATATCTGGTGAAGTAGCATCCAGAAGACAATGAAATAATGTTTTTGAAGTGATGAAGAAAAATAAATGTCGCCTTAGAATTCTAGACAGTTGTCCCTTAGTATCTGCAGGGGACTGGTCTGAAGGCCCCCTGTGAATACCACAGCTACTGTCTGCATATGAGCTACACAGATTGTTCTGCATACCTAACTCACCTCTAGGCTATTTATTATGCCTAAGACAATGCAAATGCTATGCAAATAGTGGACATACTATTTGGTATTGGGTGGGGAAGGATGGCATGAAAGCTTGTCCACACATGTTAAGAGCTACCTTGCTAGGCCCAACTACCCTGCGTGTAAATGAGATACAAAGAAAATGAAGCTGAGGAATGTTGGGGAGCAATGGGGAGACTTGAGGGCTTGGGATGTGGTGGGAGGCTACAGGATGAATTCAGGATGAGGATTCAGTGGCTGCTGTGGCAAAATTCGTATTTTGCTGTTTGGGAATTTCTAGAATTTTTCAAAACAATGTTTTCAGTACTCAGTTGATTAAATCCATGGACATGGAATTTGCATATGCAAAAGGCCTATTGCTCAACTAAACTCTTCTCAGAGTTAGGAGAGAAATAAATGAGATTTCAGACTGCTTCTGAAAGAACTACTAGAAATGCTTCAAGGACAATGAAATTGAATATAGAAAGCATGACACTCAAGAGTAATGATATGCCGGGCGTGGTGGCTCATGCCTGTAAT
>PVJA010000459.1:0-69941 GCA_004027025.1 Myocastor coypus
CCCTTGACCTGCTTGTTCTCTGACTGCCATTAGGCTGCCTGCGCCAATGCGCCGTGGATGTCAACACGCAGAGGACTTAGGGATGGAGCTTCGGAGGGCTCAGATTCAAATCTCTCCTTCCCAAGCAAATAGGACAGGGAGAGCCAGGCCCACCTGGCGTCCACTGGGTTTTGAACTGCTGCCACCGGGCGGGATCCAGCACGTAGCCCCCTTGGGGCGCACGGGCGTGCTCTGTGTGCTGGTGGGCGTGGCTGCTGCTGAGGAGGGCGGTGCAGAGCTCTTCAGGAGTGACGTTGGTGGTCGCTGGTCGCCGTGGGAGGGACAAAAGCCTCTGGCTTAGGAACAATGGCAGATTGGAGGTGGCAGATCACCACACTCTAAACATAGCCCCATGTCCTCAAATACTGTTCCAGAAAGCATTTCAGCCAAAATAAAAATTACATTTCAAGAACAGTAACAAAAACTGGAATTTAACTCCCAGCCTACTTTATTATATTTTTATACATAAAATGCTACAAGGGCATTTCACAAAGCCTTGAGAAGTAGCCCAAACGTAAGTGGGCTCCGTGGGGACCGCCTCCTGGGGCACTGGGCCTGCATGCTAACCCCAGATCCCTGCACAAGGAGTGCTGGAGCACGGAGTCTCCTTCCTCTCTCTCCTCCACAGGGCCAGGCTGTCCTCTGCACCTGCTAGAAGCTGCAGGGAAGGACACCTATTATGCTAGGCACTTGAGAGACCCTCAGGACACAAGTGTGGGAGTCCTGTGCAGAGCTGGGGACAGGAAACGACAACATGAAGAGGCAGGGCCCAGGCTCAGGCCACCTGCAAGTCCCTCGTGCAAGCATGGCCAATCCATCCCTGTGCCACTCCCGCCTGAATCCCCCAGATCAGCCCGCACCTAGGCTCTTCCCACCCCAGATCGGCTGGGTTCCTGGAGCAGAGCTAGAGCCCTGCTGGGGTCCCCGTGGCACATGGCAACAGGTAGGGAGGCACTCGGTGCCCAGGGACACTCAGGGTGCAGACAAAGAAGGGCTGGGGTTCCCGGGGGATCTTTAGCCCCTGAGATCTGCCGTCCCCACACAGGGTGGGTCGCTGCTCCCAGAAGGCCTGGGGAAGGAGTGTGGCAGCGACTTAGAGGACCTTGGAAAGGTCAGCTCTGTGTGTCCACTACGGGCACTGGCAGCTGGCACTGGCTGAGACACAGGACAAACAGCTGCCCTCGGCATGTGAGGGGCCCCCCAAACCACGGGCTCCTGTCCCTTCTGTGGCAGGTACTAGGCAGAACCCACTCTGGACTTCCTGCGATCCTTCAGTTGTGCCTCTGAGAATCCCTGTGCAGCACCAGTGTGGTGGGTGCAGCTGCCGCCCTGCATCCTTTAGGGAGCGACGACAGGAAGAAACGCTGCGGTTTCCTTCAAACTCTAAGTCCAGGATCGGCCAAATCACCATAGGCTGAGGCACTCTGGAGCCAGGGACAGGTGCACCTGCACCCACAAGGCCTGAGGGACAAGGGCACACCTGGAGGGACTTGGTGGGGGAGGCAAGGCTGGAGCCAGTGTGCCTCCACGTCAGTCCTCCATCCCCGAACCGGGCATGGTGCTGGTTCCCATCTCAAAGGGCACAGCTGGGCCCTGACCTTTCACGTATGCAAGCGCTAACGGAGTGACGCAGTGGCACATGTCTCACCACATGGGGTGGCCCTGTCATGCAAGCCCCGGGACGGTTATATCCCTGAGGTGCTTGGAAACGCCGCTCCCCCTTCTCTGGGCTGCTCTCTGGAGCCCCACTCTTTCCCTCTATGGATGGGCTGGTGCCAGGGTCACAGCACCAAGAACTGGCTGAGAGAAAATCAAGGAATGATAGAACAGGTCTCTGTGTGGCTGCCCCGTGGCCACCTGCAGAGTGGAGAGGGTCACAGGGGTCCTGGGCAGGACTCTGGCAGTGCCTGAGGAGGTGTAGGGCAAAGCTGTGCTTGCAGCCCAAGCAGGAGGAACTAACCCTTGGCTTTTCCCTTCAGCAGGTTTGTCACACGGGCAGGCTGGGGGCTTCAGGGGAAGGTGCCTGGGGTGGACAGGCCCTGGGCTGCCCTTCCCAAGACTCCACGCCCCACACAGGGCCCAGGACCCAGCTCATCCAGCCTCGGCTCCAGCGTGCTGGGCAGGGACAGCATGACCTGCTTGCTTGCCATCAGAAAGACAAACGGCCTCTCTGGCTGAGGCCAAGGCCTCGTGCTCAGCGCAGATGGCCCTGAGCCGGGACGGAGCCTGCCACATCTACAGGCCTGGCTCTAGGACACAGCTGCTCACCCCAGCCTGGCTGCCTGACAGGCTTTGCCTCCAGGCCCAGAACACAGCGGGGCCTCCTATGTCACTACCCCAGTGTTGCTCTCCACAGCACCTGGCCCGGGAGCCAGGCCGTGCAGGAGTTCTCCCAATGCCACTGGCCCTGCTGGGCTTGCTGGGGACTTCCTGCCTACTCCATAGAATGGGAATCACACAGCACCCTCCCCCAGAGAGGAGCCCAATCTCTAACTCCCTGAGCAGACAAGTCCCAAGACAAGCTCTGTGCAAGGAGAAAGAAAGGCACCTGGGAAGGACAACGAGGCCCTTCTCTGCGGTGGGCCAAGAACGCCCCCTGTCGCTCCTGAGAATAAAACCTCTCAGTGAAGCGCCCTGAGAGTGGCATGAGCTTTTGGAGGTGAGGCGCTCAGAGCTCGAGGGGAAAGAGGCCTGAAATGCCAGCACTTGGGGAGGCTGAGGCAGGCGGATCCCAAGGGTGAGCCCAGGCTGAGCAGCCGAGCAACTTCATGAGAAAGTTTCAAAAATTAAAAACTAAATGGAGAATAACAATGCCTAAAAATCGAAAGGGAGGTAGCCCTGGGTTCGACCCCTAGTAATCAGGACACAAAACCAGAGCCTGCCCCCCCCCCCAGTTCAGCGGGTGTCGGTTGTGTTAGTGCTATGGCCAGCACCCCAAATGGGTCAGGGAGCGCAGACCCTGGCCAGAAACAGAGGCCCTCGGAGGAGCCTCTGCCCCGCACCTGCCTGGGGCGGGCACGGAGGACGCTCCCAGCCCTCCTTACGCCTGGTTGGGCCCCCGGCTTACCACAAGGTGGGGCCGCGGGGCCCTCTCCGCACCCAGTGGCTGAATCAGCGTTTCGTTCTGGCCCGCACGTCCGGTGGTGCGGCCACCACAGGCCCGTGGAATTCCCAAGGCCCCGTCATCTGCTGGGAATGTTCTCTGGCGGCTCGCACAAGAACAGCCACACGCACGTCGCTCCCGGCCTGGGAAGTTTGCGGATCCTGCTCGGACCGACCAGTGAGCCGCTCTCGGGCCACCCTTCCCAGCTCCCCGCTGCCCAGAGGCATAGAGAGGAGGAGGCTGGGCCAGGCCCGCATCTTCCCGCAGCCCTCTCCCACTTCTGCCGAGCACCTGCCCTGGGAAGGTGGAGCTGGCCCCCCCTCCTCCCTCCATGTGCCCCAGACTTCGTGGGTAGAGGATACGGACACCAACAGGTCCCGACCTACAGGGGAGCTGAGAGCCCGGCTCCGCGGGGTGATCTGGCCAGCAGACATGTTTTGCTTGGCTTGAAGGGATTTAAATAAATTTAAGCCAATGTTTAAAATCCAGCATATTTCTCATGAAAATTCAGAGAATTTCCCTTGAGAAGTGAAGTTGCAGCTGCATTTGGGGCCCTTGTCCCCACACAGCTGGAGGACAGCTCCTTGAGGACAGGACCCTGCAAATCACCTGAGACCCCCACGGCCCCCTCTACCACTTTTGGGCTTTCCTGTTCTCCATGGAGCATTGCTGTGGTTTACATCTAGATGTTCCGCAAAGCCTCTGGCTCTAGACAGGCCCTTTGGAGGTGACTGGATGGCTGGGGGCATGGCCCGGGCTCCTCCCTCCCCCTGCTTCCTGTGCACCATGCTGTGAACGGCTCTCCTCTGCCAGGCCCCACTGCCTGCTGTCCTACCTTGGGACCACCAGACCACAGACTCAAATGTGAGCCTAAGTAACCCTTTCCTCCCCAAATTGTAGGTTCAGGCATTGCGCCTCAGGGCCAAGAAGGAAGACAACACAAAGTTGAATTCTTCCATGACCACTGCTCCATTTAGCAGGGATATGTGCTTTCGACACAGCCAGCAGCCTGGGCTCACCAGCACTTCCGGGCAGGCCCCTCTGTCCAGGGATGCACTGCCCGGTAGGACAGCCACTGGCCTCTGTCACTGCTGGAATCTGTTGTAGTCTGACACCTGCACTTCTGGCTGTAGTTGGCCTGCCTCCAGAGCCCAAAGGCCACTTGGGGGAGCACATCAGCCCTTCTGCACTCTGGAGTCCCCAAGCCAAAAGCACAGTCAAGCAGGCCTCAGAGCCCCACACTCCCAGCGCTTGCTCCAGGGTGGCCCCAAGCCCCGCACCCCGCGACCCACCCCCTCAGGCCCCACGAAGTATCCTCTCCCCAGGGCCCCTACACCCAGCCAGTCTTTCTTCCTACGTTTCCTGCTCCTGGCCCCAGACCCTTGAGGTGGGCTCCAGCTAACTGATTTCCAAGGTTATTTACTTTTAACAGGGACTTTCCCAAGACTAGACGCCAAAGTGTAAGGGTTCTGCCCAGGGGTGAGAAGTTTCGGGCTGAGTGGAAAGGCATCACATCTGTGGTGTCAGGGCTGAAGCCCCCCGTGTGCCTAGGGACTGCCTCTCGGGGCCGTTCCCCAGCAAGGCGTCTTTGCTGCTGACATCTAGACTGGGTGGATGCTAACAGTCAGCACTTATCATCACAGGTAGGAAGCAGGAGAGTGCATGCGCTGGCCTGGTGCTCTGGAGCTCTTCTCCTACGCTGCAGCACAGTGAGCCGTGCATGCCGTGGTCCCACCAGCACAAGGCCTCACACTTGCTGGGTCTGCCGCAGGTTACATACCAGCAGGAGCTGGGGCCGTGCAGCTTCTGACAGCCTGGTCACCCTGAGGCCCTCGAGCATAGCCCGCACCAACCCTTCCTCTGACCCTTCCTGGTGAAGCCATGGATCCTTGTTGGGCTCCTTTTATTTTACCTTGTATTTTCCTTTCTTGTTAAACTTTTATTTTTATTAGCGCCTGCATGCCGTGCATGATCACCTTACTCATGGACGGCATACGGCACAGCTCTCCGCTCGCTCCCACCCTGCCTCCATCTGTTTTTCCCCTTCCCTTTGGCAAAAGACCCACCCTGCTCCTGCAGGACCCTTTATTTAAATGTATAAAGTGAAAGACACAGGATCACAAATCGACTACAGTGAAAGACGCTAATGGAGGTACAAAAAACAGCACATGACGTGACCTTGCACGTAGCACACGTGAATGGCAAGGTCCGTCAGGGCATCAACGCCAAACGTGTTTCCAGGGTAGTGGCATGTGGGGCTGCCTCTCAGACTCTGTCACCACTGTCATGATATGCGACAGACAGCAGGTGGCCAGGGAGGCCCAAGGCAGAGTTGGGCACTGCTGGTCATGGTCAGCAAGAGAAAGCCAGGTTGAAAGCCAGCAGGAACCAGGTGGACCACAAGGTCCAGGGCTGGACAAGCAGCCACAGGGGGTGACAAAGCCACTGGGATGACTTCTGCTGGTACCTGTCTGGAAATGGCTTCTTCCCGCTTTGCCCACTTGGATGGGACAGAGGCCAAGAGGCCAGGCGGCCAGCAGATACACTTGCTTCATGTCTTGGCTCCTCGGAGGCCCCCTGCTAGCTTCCATGAGCTCCTTTCAGGTCCTTAGTCTGACTCGGGGTGGCCTGAGCCCCGGTCACTGTTTTGTATTAAAATCTCCTACACAAAGAGTCCCTGTGGCGGCCTACCTCTGGGTCCTCCACACTGGGGGGAGCCATTGCTTTCTTCCTAATGAACGCCCTCTTGTCTCCCTGCTTCGTCCTGGGCTTCACACTTAGCTTTCCTGGCCACGGACCCAGGCCCCACCACTGCTGTGATCCATGACACAGCCCCCGGCACCCAAGTTCCTCAGCGAAGAAGCCCAGCTTCAGCTGGAGACTGCCGAGAAGACAGAGGTTCACAGGCTACGGCTCTGCTGGGCTCCGTAGGCCTCTCTGATGGGGCAGCCCTGTGGCTCTCATTCAGCCTCTGGATCCCCACCCTAAGAAAGGGCTGGGGCTGCCAGCCCACCGTCCCCGGACGGCCCAGGCTCCCACCTCCCTGGGCATGATGACCTGAGCAGCTGCTCCTGCAGCCCCAGGGCCCCAGCCCCCATCCCTGCCCTGCTTCAAAAAGTGCCTGGTGCTCCAGCACTGAACGCGCAAGCCCACAAAGGGCCCTGCGACCCTAGAAGGAAACTGAGGCCGGGAGGCTAAGGGCTCAGGGACTCACCCGGGCATTACACAGCGCTCAAATCCTGTGGTGATCATAACGCACCCTCTGAGGCCCTGTGCTTTCAAACTGGATGAAGGAGTCCGGCATGGAGGTGCGCACCGTGACCCCAAAACTTTGAGAGGCTGTGGAAGGAGATCACGTGTTCAAGCCCAGCCTGGACAACGCAGAGACCTAGGGAGGCCCTGCGCCAACCAGCGGGGGATGTGGCGTAGTGCCAGGCCTCCATTCAACCCCTGGGAAACAAAAACAACACTGCAGTCCTGCAGAAGGGGACATAGCAGGCATGATGGCCGCCAGGGGGAAGAGTGAGCGCATGCAGAAGAGGAGCTGGGCCTCCGCGGTTCCCAAGGGAGGACAGGCCTGGGTGTGCAGCACCAAAGAGACTATTCCAATGGGGACAAAGGCAGCCTTGTGGCTGTAGTGGGATCCAGCACCAGGCTGTGGGGACGGGGACGGCTGTGGTGACCAACCCTACAGACCAGAGCCTTGCACAGCAGCCTGCAGACAAAGGCTGGCTGTGTAGGGGGAGGGGGTGCTAGGAGGTGGCCTGTTCCTGAGCAGGGTCTGTAGGGATCCGTCAATCTTACTGCTGGTTCAACCCCAGGGAGGCACGGGGGCGGTAGGAATCAGAAAAAAGGACAAGAAAGCTGAGCTAGGTGGTTGCCAGTCCGCCTGATGGGCAAGACTGACTCAACTCACACACGAAGGATCCTTTATTCCTACCTTTACAAGGTTTACATCCCATAATACAAGGTTACCCAGTAACCAGTCAGCTAACCTGAACCCGACCGGATGTTTTTCTCCATGTGATGTTTTTCTCACGATGTTTTCCTCACGGGATGTTTTTCTCCAACCGGGGAAGCCGAGTCCCACCTACACACTCTTGATAGATTTCCTGGCTTCCTGTAGCTCCCAACAAGGGTCCAGGTCCCCAGGTGGTGCACATGGGACCTCTGTGGACTGAAAGCGCAGCCACACTGTCTCACCATCCCCCTTGTAGCACAGGATGGGCACCCCCGGGGCCACCTGCTGACCATGGGCCAAGCAGCCGGCTCCAGCCCCTCCAAACTAACTAGCATCCCCACCCCAGGGCAGGCCGGGACGAGCCAGGCACACCTCAGCTGCTGCATCAGTGTGAGTGTGCCCTCTACGTGAGTGTGGAATGATGGTGTGAGCGTGTCAATGCGACTGTGCACAGAGAGCTGTGAAGAGCTGAGACTCGGGTAGCAGGGAGATGACTGGCCTCCAATGCTACCCTCGAGAGTGTGTCCCCAGCCCGCGGTGGCAGGTCCCACCTGCCCAGCTGCTCTCACTAGACATGTCCAAGGGACTCTGTTGCCATGGTCCAGATGTGTGACACGGGCAGGTTAGGAGAGGACTGCAGAGGCGAGGCCTAAGGAAGAGTCAGAAAGACCTAGCTCCAACCCCTAAGTGGGAGCTGGGTCGGGCCACACCCCTCCCCGGTCATACCTTCCCTAGGGGTCACAGGCGCTCTCTGGGCCTCTGCTTATCCGCAGGACGTGCAGCACCAAACTCCCCCTCACTTTCTACCTGCTGGTACCAGGGTCTCACCTGAGCCCTGGGACTGGAGTTCATTTTCATCCTTTGGAGAAAAGGACTTTGTGGATCCTGCACTCTTAAAACTCATGACTCCCTGATGTTTTAGGCTCACCCAATGCTTCTCCTTTTCCTCCTCCTCCTCCTCCTCCTCCTCTTCCTCCTCTCCTTCCTCCTCCTCTTCCTCTTCTTCTTTTTTGCAGTATAAGGAATGCAATTCGAGACCTTGCACTTGCCCGGCAAGCACTTTCTCCCGAGTGATCTCCGCTACCCCACTTCAATTTCCCAGTTGCTCAGTTACTAGTCCCTGATCCAGTTCCAGTTGACTGTGTCTCTCAGGAATGGCTGCTCGCTGTGCTGCACACTGCCTAAACCAGTCCCCCATGGACAGACCATCCTGTCTCTGTACATCCTGCTTGCTCACCCCATAGAAGCCCTAGACACCAAGAAATCGGGGCCTGATGTTTTCAGAGTAGTCCAGGTCAGTACCCATCAATATAAGTAAGCCCGCATCCAAGCCTGGGCATCATTTCAACGCTTCTGCTTGCCGCTGCACCCGGACACCACCCAGGACTACCTGAGCTGGCCTCTTTGATCCCCAGTCACGGTCCTCCTAGACACAGGAAGCCACCTCCAGGTCCTCACCGGAAGGTGTACCCTCAAAATTGCTTCATCCCCTCAGAGCCTGGGAGAGGAATCTTGGCTCCCCACTGCTGAGTGGCTCACATTAGACCCAAAGGAAGAAGGATGCGGTCTGCCTGCCCAACTGCCCACCCGCCTCCTGCCTATCTGCCTGACTTCATTAACACCCACAGGGACCCCCATCGGGCCCCCAGCTCCAAGGGAAGGTGTTCGAATGTTGAACCTCCTGGTGCTGCTGAATGGGTGTGCAAGTGAGCAGAACAGAGCGCATGGCGCATATGCTGCCGCTGTGCACACCAAGACTGGCACGCTCTGGTCTGCAGGCTGACTGGGCGCTCACCTGTGGGTCCCTGGCGATCAGCGTAAGACATAGCAGGGCCTCGCACCCTCCTGGGCTAAGTCACGCTAGGTCCCCGTGAGAAACACGGCCAGGCAGGCATCTGACTGGCCTGAGGGGAGCCCGCCTTTGTCTGTTACACCATCATTCAGGGGTACACAGCACGTGCAGGAAAGAGGCGGAAATCCCTTAGTCAAAGCCCGCAGTCCCTGACTGCAAGGGCTTTGAAGGAGTTGAAAATGAAACCAAACCACGCCCCGTGTCTCAAAGAAAAATAGCAGAACGAGGTCGATTCTTCCTGAGAACTCCTTCTTGGCTCCCTTGCGGCGGCCACAGTTGCTGCCAGTAGTTACACAGGCGCACGCGTGCACACATGCACACACACACGTGCACACACACACACACACACACACACACACACACACGCCTCATCTACTCCCAGCCAGTCCAACTGCTTCTCTAGCCGCCGCCTGCATCTGGCCACAGAGGCCTCCCCAGACCTGCGGCACGGCGGCCTGTCCCGTCAGATGGCGTCACCTAGCACGCAGCGGGGGGGAGGTCGGCAATTCCTTCCGAGCTCCACATTTTGACAGAGGGACAGTTGGACTGCTGGCCCTGAAAAGCAAGTGGCCATGGCCTTTCCAGCGTCACCTCACCTAGAAAAACCCAGTGGAGCGCTTCTCAGAGACATCAAAAAGGGCAGCAAAATCCCATCAGCTACTGTTACCGGAAAACTGATGTAAAGAAGCTCCTGATGTCTCTGAGAAAATCCAGCCCAATAAATGACCATGCCCTCTGGCTAGGGGCTGTGAGGACTGCGGGCACTAGAAAGACACATGACCAGCCAGGCGGCTGGGCTCCCTACCTCCACTGGGCCACTGCGGGCCCACAGCACCATCCCTGGGGCCACCGGGACTGTCGCCCTGCTGCCAGGCACAGCCTTGAGCCTGGAAGGACAGCTCACCAACCTCAGCTCCTGTGTAAGCCAGTCCCACCCGGTGCTGCCCCAGGAAGAGACCTCCTCTCCAGGCCAGATGCGACCGTCCCCCCTGCGCCCAGTCAGCCTCCTTCCTGTTCAGGCCTGCACTGTGCACTCTTCCTGTTCCCTGAGAGAGGAGGATGTCCGCATCAGCCAGAGGCAGACGACTGCAGTCCTGAAGTTCTGAAAACTCCTCCCAGACACATAGACTGAAGACGCTGGGCCTGGCCAGCAACCTGCTGCCTCCCTGTGAGCGCCGTAGCCTTCAGGTGTCACAGGAAGCACAGCCAGGCACCCAGTCACACAGCAGTGGGACCAACTGCCGATCACCTTAGGCAAGATCTCTGGCCATCCACAACTGAGCTACCGCTTGCGTTCTGTAGTTCTCTGCCCATGCGCACTTTTAGGACTGCCTCCCAGGTGCCACGAGGGGCTGGGAACTCTCCCAGTATTTTCAGGGAGGCTCTCACAACAGATTTGGCCACTCTGAGAAAGCCTGTCTCTCTGTCCCTTTGGCTCCGCAGTTCTGTCACTGTCCCCTGGACTCTGAGATTGGGCCATTGACCCCTTGCCTCTGAGTGTGAAATGCCACCCAGGGACAGCCCCAGCCTGTGCCACAGTATCCCAGGCCATGAGGACTCTGCTAGAAATCCAGCCGCACATCTAGTTTCAAAAGTACAAAACGTCTACAGACCGCCACATTTCTGAAATACGTCTCTCCCACGTGTTCATCACCTCCCAGCTGCCAGTGTCACCTCAGCTGCCTTCTTCTGCGTTGCCTCAGTCTTCTGCCACCCACGGCCTGCTGGCACACCTGCCTGCACCAGAGAACACCTTTCCATGGCTCCTGCCAGCCAGCACCTCCTCGAAAAGGCCCCAGCTGTGTACTCAAAGGTGAACTGACCTGGACTGCACCTCCCAGAGGTTCAGAGGTTCAAAACCTTGTTTCCCTCTGTGGAGAAGATCACCACACTGCTGACCAATGGCCCCAAGTTGCCTGCTGAAGCGGCACAAGAGCTCCACCACAACAACTGGCAGAAACTGGGTACAAACAACTGAGAATTTCTTGGAACTGCTGGTTCCTATGCAATCT
The DNA here is from genome assembly GCA_004027025.1 of Myocastor coypus. Classification (NCBI taxonomy): domain Eukaryota; kingdom Metazoa; phylum Chordata; class Mammalia; order Rodentia; family Myocastoridae; genus Myocastor; species Myocastor coypus. The sequence goes on from PVJA010000459.1 coordinate 10,968, forward strand.
GGATCCTTGGGTTCACAAAAACCATGATGCTTAGACTGTCAGCCCCTGGGAGCCCCCAGTGGCCTCTAAGGGCTGCCTTCCCCTTTGCCTCTGTGCTCTAACAGCTGCTGTCCTTCCTTCTGGTCCAGAAGCTCACCCTAGACCAAGACCCCACTGTTCAGGTGCTGCATGCTATACTGGGATGAACGTTCTAAAACGACCCAACAGATGCTCAGGACGCCCTGGTTATGGCTGGACATAGGTAGTGCTGTCAGGAGTCATCTGACAGGCTGGATGTGCTGGGGGCCCCTCAGACAACCCTGTTTTGGCCAAAGCCCTCCTATGGGGATGATCTCCCGAGCAGACCTCTTCCTGCTTCTGTTTGGAAACCCACACCAAGGATGCAAAGTAATGTGGTCCAGAAGCCTAAATACCCTCTGGAGATCCAACTGACTGAATCAGAAAAACTTTACCTGGTATTCAGGGAATATCAGAGCCAGCCCTGCCCCCGTGTTCATTCTGCAAGCTCAGGCTACAGTGCTGGCCCTGTACCCCTGCAGCCCGCTCAGGTTTTAACATCTGTATCACTGGCCCTGACCTCATGCATTATAGTGGACTCTCCCCATTTAAAGATTTAGAGATAGGGGCTGGCCAGATAGCTCAGTGCACTGAAGTGCCTGCTCAGGCAGAGCGCAGTGGCCAGGATTCGATCCCCAGCGTGCCCCCAGGGTGTGCGGAGACTGCGACTGAGACTGGGGCATGGTGGCTCACTTGAGTCTGATGTATGTAGTGAGACCCTGCAGAACCTGTGCTAAATACACTAAAAATAAATAAAGGTATGGAGATAGATTACACAGAAATAAAACATACCCCTACAAGAACAGCTTGTAACTAGTTAAAAGACCAGGTGTATCTCAGCCTGCCATGCCGGCCCTGCCCCCAGGGGCACACTGAGACTGTGAAAGAGACTGGATGTGGTGACATGTACCTGTGCTTGGGAGGCTAAAAACAGAAGCATCGCTACAGTCTGATCTGTGTGGTGAAAGCCTGTAGGCCCTGCACTAAATGCATTCATCACCATCACACGTCACCATCGTCACCACCGTCACCATCATCACCATCATCAAGGACCAGCTCTATCTGTAAACAGTCCTGCACACACAGCTGGGTCATTTCAGGCTGCTGGCCCCAGTGCTTGCTTTCCCAGCCCCTGCTGCCTGGGGGTTTTGCCTTAAACTCTGTAGAAGGTCACTCCAAAGGAACAGGACAATCCATCGCACATGTGTCCAAGATCTGATGATCATCCAGGGCACACTGGTCACTCTCCTAGATCACAGTAGACCCTCACCACCTTGCCAGACAGACAGGCCTGAATTACGCCTTTTCTTAAAACAATTTAGGGAAAAACTCTGTAATAAGACAGTCCTGGGGAGCTTGTCTGGGGCCTACCCTACCCTAGGATCACTGGTGCCCCGAATGTCACTGCTTCTAGTTGGGCCTGTCGCAGGATAGGCAATGCGCCCAGCAAAGATTTGCCAGAGAAATGAAAAGAGGGGGCGAATGTAGCAGCAAGTGCTGCCCCGCCAGTGCCCCCGGTCTCCAGTTGCCCGGCTGACGGTGCCTGCTCCAGTTCCAGTGGCTCCTGTCTCCCTTGATGGTCCCTTGATGCGCTGTGATGCACGGTCCCCACCAGAGGTCCCCAACGGACAAGCCAGGCTGCCTCTGTCCCTCCTGCGTGCTTGGCCCACACAAGCCCTAGACCACCACAGGTGATCCTGACCAGTGCCTGGCAACGTGAACAGATCCGCCTCTGAACCCTGGGCATGGCTGCAGGGCTTCTGCCCTTGCAAGTCACCAGGCATTTGTATGCACACACAGAACTTTTTCAATCTTTGCCAGAATATCTCAAGAATTTCCTAGTGCCCGACGCAGGACTCATCTGGGCACAAGGAACGAAGAGGCGGAGATATTCTCCCCCGCCATCAGCACTGGTGGGTCTAGCCCAAGACTGCAGGCTTGCCCCAGCCAGAACCCACCCTCAGACACAGGGTCCACAAGCCCGCCCGCCTCCTCCTCACCAACGTCCACAGCCCCTGCTTAGCTTGCTCTCCCTCTCCCCGCCCCCCACCTCTCTCTCTCTCTCTCTCTCTCTCTCTCTCTCTCCCATCCTTCCCTCCTGCTCTCTTTGACCAATTCTTGGCAGACAGAATTTCTGGGAAAACGGCTACCTTACTTGGCCTTTACACACAGAACCATAAGCCTGCTGCCCAGCCGAGAGGCTCTGAATCATCCAGGTGGCCCCGGAAGAGGCTGTCTGCCCACCACTAGCAAACAACTCCAAAGCCAAACCGACATGCCCACAAGCAAACAGTCCCACTGCAGCCCCTTCCTGCCGGCACTTAGCAGAAACCCGAGCCCACAGCAGGCAGGGAACAGGCCACAGCAGCCATCCACACCTAGTAGGGACTGGGGAAGGGGTGTCCAGGGCCACAGGGCAGGCGTGAGGGTGGCTAGCCCTGCGCACGACCATTACCAGAATTATCAAAACAGCATGCACGGAACAGCAATCCAGATGCTGAGTGAGAATACCGCTTCCCCCTTGCTCTTAAGAATAACAGTCAGGCCGGGGAGATAGCTCAGCAGCACAAGCCCCTCACTTGCAAGTGCAAGGTCCTGAGTTCAATCACCAGCACCACACAAACACACAAAAAGAAGAACACCATAATCTGTGTCGCAGAAGCTAAGTGATCGGTATTGTAGGGAAGTCACTTGTACATCAAAAACTAGTGTGCCTAGTTTGACGAGTTAAGAGACCAATGAAACGGAGGCCTCCCCTCAGTCCTCTTGTCTCATAGCCCCCTGCCTGCCCCAGTGGACACTCACTTTCCTTAATCACCCCGACACTCCACTCCCTCCAGTCTCCCCTCCTCCCAGTCACAACCCCCATCTGTTTTTCTTTCTCTCCTCTCTTTGTCTCTGTCTCGCTCTGTCTCTCTCTTTGTCTCTGTCTCTGCCTGTCTCTCTGTCTCCCTCTCTCTGTCTCTCTCTGTCTCCCTCTCTGTGTCTCTGTCTGTCTCTGTCTCCCTCCCTCTCTCTCTCTTTCTCTCTCTCTCCCTCTCTCTGTCTCTCTCTCCCTGCTCCAAGTCCTTCCATTGTGCCACTCTGCCCTAGGGACAATGACACAAGGCCCTAGCAGAGCAGGGCAGCACCTCCGGTCCCAGGCCCTGTCCCAGGTGGTCAGGGAGAAGAGGAGAACAGTGGTCTCCTCTGGTCTTGAAGGCAACTTCAAACCCCATCGTAGCCCACAGGCTTTATGCATTCCATATCCTGGCTACAATGATCTACGTGTAACAAAGCCATGCGAGGTATTCGTGCAGCCAACCCACAATCAGGACACAACATTTCCATCACCCCCAGAATCCTTATGCTGCCCCTTTGTGGTAAGAGCCCCCTATCCTAACCCTTGCAGCCACTGGCCTGCCCCCTATCCCTGTGGTTCTTTGTGGAAGATCACTGGATAGCTCTCCTTGAAAGAAGAGCGATTATCTCCGTGTTGGCCGGGCCTGGCCCTATGTCCACGTAATGACGTGTGCAGAGCTGGCTAGGACCTTTCCTCTTCTCCTTAATCAGCTTTAAGTGGTGCAGATCGGCCCAGCCCAGTGTTTCCCCATGGCTCCAAATAAACACGTGTGAGGCCAGGCCGGGCAGGAGGGAGGACCACTAGGCTGGGATGAGCCTCAAGACAGAGGCTGTGACTGCCCAGGCGTGAAGGTTACGCTCCAGAGCTGAGGCGCCGGCCCCAGCCCTGCACCCCACCTCAGCTGTGTGGTGGGGACGACCCCCTCTGCGCACCCTTCTCTGTGCTTACTGCAGAGGTGACCTCAGGCCTCCTCCCTCGACCAGCTCTCGGCTCTCACCTACTTCCTGCCTCTTGGGCCCTCATCCCTGGGCCACCCTCTTCTCCACAAAGTAAAACAACCCAGTTCAGCTATGGGTCGAGGCCTTTGCTCCAATTAACAGTCATCGTGGCTGGACTCAGGGACCCTGGGCTCCCTCACCTACACATATGCCTGGGGGTCTTCATTCTCGCGTGGGCTGCACCGGAAGTGGGGGGTTGGAATGACTCACTCGCACCAGAGGGAGCCTCTAAGACTTCTCCCACTCTGGCTGAGACACCTGTGCCTCGCCCATGTGGCTCTGTGGACCTGTGGTCTCTTGTCCACAGTACGCAAAGCCGCAGCTTGTTCATCCAGTCCACACCAGCAGGACCTCCAAGCCGCTTCCGGCCTCGGGGGGCTGCTTCATAAAGCGACTACAGACCTGGCTGCTGAGTCCTAGCATAGATGTGTTTTTATTCCTGTTGCGCAAATAAGGGAAGCAATTTGGGAACGTCTGTGCAGTAAGCACATGTTTAACTTTGTAGGAAACTGGCTAACTCTCCTAGCATGCTTTTAGCCCTGCGTTTATCCCTTCATTTATTTTTTAAATTGTTTTTTCTTCCTTTTTTGAGACAAGCCTTGCTGTACAGTCCAGGCTGCCTTGGGACCCTCCTGCCTCAGCTTCCCCAGTGCCAGACGCAGGTGTGCGCCCCTGCCACTGGCTGTCTTCCCCGTAACAACAGGAGTTCCAGGCCTTCTGCAGCCAGGCTAGCTCAGCAGCTGCAGGACGCTTTTCTTCCCTTTTGAACACTAATAGCAAGTGCCCATGGCTTCTCCTCACTGCACACGGTCCAGGCCGTGCTCACACAGCCCCTGGCCCAGGGTCTCCCCAGGCCCCACAGTCAACCCAGTGAGGGTGGTGGTGGCCTGCACTTCGCCCTGTAGCCCAGAGTGGGCTCCTGCCCCTGCACGGCACAGGCTGCCCTGTGTCTTCCCTGCAGCAAAGCTGCTAGAGAGGGGCCCAGAAGCAGGTTTCCTCAGTGACTGGGGATCCCCTCCTGTGCCTCTGGAGAACTGGGGCCCATGAGGGAAGAGTGAGGTCCTGGCCCAGGGGCCATCTGCCACCCCTCGGCCAGCCCCTGGTCACATCTTCCACCCAGGACACACCACACTATCATCTCCCACCCAGCTGAGTAGTGGAGCCCTGGGGCAGGGCCAGTCCCTGGCCAGGCAGGAATGTGGGGTGCAGCAAGGGTGGAGCCCCCATACTCTTGGCTATCTGCACAGGGCCCGGTGCAACACAGGGCAGGGCTCCCCACGGCCACCAGTCAGCCCCTGTAAAAGCAGCCCCTGGGTCCCCCAGCACAAAGGCTCCAGGAAGCTGGCGCCCTGGGTGTCTACTCTCTGTTGGCCACTCTCACCCTGTACCCACCCTCTGCACTCTGGGCCAGCCCTGCCTGGTTTGATTGCAATCATGTGCTGCACTGCACTGTGGGATCCGATTCCAAAACCGGTTTATCCTCTTCTCTAGCTGAGGCCAGGACTGCTAGGGGCCTCCATAACTGGGCACCGGCATGAGACCCCAGGCTGTGCGGAGTGGGCATTGCCTGGACACCCAGCTCCGCGCTGTGCCCCCGCCCACCATGGCTAAAGAAGCCAGCGCCCTCCTGAGGCCCCCTCAGCTCTGCCTGGTGCTCCTAAGCAGCTTCCCGAAGCTCCCCAGCACTGGTGCTCAGGGCATGTGGTCTGTTGTCCCCACTGCCCTATTTTAGGATCTGACAAAAGGTAAACCTGGATGTCCCACCCTCTCCCCAGCACCTGCAGATGCTAACTAAGGGCACGCACCTCTCCGATTCCACTGTTCCCACATAGTCCACTCTGTGGAAGAGCGGCTGAGGTCTGGGGAGCACGAGGCCCCAGCAGAGACACCCAGTGCCTGTCTGGCACCGACCTGGGCTTTGCTCTGCACTCCCACCAGGCCACAGAAATTCCCTCAGTCACCAGACAGGCTGTGGTGTTGTGTGCCCAGATCCCCATTTCCATGTACTGCAGGGTGGACCACACTGACCAGGAACTGCTAGTCCTACACCAACAGGGAGCCATGACCACCATCCCAGGCTGGGCCATGAAGGCCTCGCTGCCGCCAGATGCAGGCATGGGCACACCACCTGCGTGCCAAAGGAAGCCAAATCCAGCAAGCACATGGTCTGGTACCACCTCCCATAGGGGCCCAGGGAGAACCGTACATCAGACAAAGTGATCACTATGATACCCACAGCTGTGGGCTGCATTTCCCCCAAGATTCAGGAAGAGAGCACTGCTTCCCTTTGGTAGTAAGTCTTGACTTGTAGGAATATTTACGGTACAAGTTCAGAGCCCTGCGCTGCTATTGCTGGAGAGAAAGAAAGGCCAAGCGCCCCAGTCTTAGCTTCTCAGATACTGCAATCGCTTTTGGCTAAGATCAAGTATAAAGACATACTGTAGAGACCCCACACCCACCTCTCGGAGGCCACAACTGTCCCACGGATCACCTGGACAGACGCCACAGCATCTTAGATGACACCTGCCTCCCCCAGGCCACAGTGTATGCAAGGCTGTTTTCCTGCTCCTCAAACTGGCCCTTACTATGGCCAGTGCAGGAACTGTGGCTCTGTCCTTTCCTAGAGCAACCACTGCCCCAGACATGGTGTCCCAAGGAGAGGTGGCACTGGACCTGGGGCCACCTGAGCAGGAGAGGTGGGCTGTCCCCCTCCACCCACAGCTCCTTCAAAGGAAGGACCCCCCCCACGCTCCCCTCCCTCCTCTAGGGTGTTGCTCTGACCTCGGTCGCCAGCAGTGCTCCCCCATACTTGGGGGGGTCACATCCTGCCACAAGTAGCACTCCTCAAGTTTCAACCCCACTGCTCCTTCCTCTCCAGCAGTTGGAGAAAGACCCTATGGGGATGTGGAGGGGAGGGGACAGGAGGGGGAGGGGATGTACGCTCACCCTGGCCGTGTCCCCAACCTCCTATGTCCACACCAGCCCCCCAATGGACACAGGTGTCCTGAATTCCAGGCCCACAGCTCTACTCGCCAAGGAACTGTACTGGGTGCTCCAGGCTGCCCTCTGTGGGCCTGGAGGTGAAGGGAAGGGGACGGGGACAGGGAAGCTCTGCGACTGTCCCTGGAGGCTGCTAAAAGCAGAGCCATTAACGCCTGTCCTGGTTCCTTGGGGACAAAGGTACATCTTTCCCACAGGCCCAGTGTCTCTGAGGCTCAAGAGAAATATCCTTCCACATCCTGCCTGGGTCTGAGCAGCGCCCGGCGGTCCTCTGTGGGCTCATCCAGGAGGCAAAAGCTCTGGAGCTTCAGGCACGGGTTTCCTTAACACAGCTCAGCAGGGTGCAGCATGGAGCTCACAGGCACTTCCCAGAGGACAGAGGAAACTGCAAGGGTGCCCCCACCTCAGGAGGCCGTGGCTGCAGGGCTGGGACTCTCGTCTCTAGGCTGGAGCTTGCAGTCAACTCCTCCCCGCCCCCGCCCCTACACTCCCCCCCCACCGCGGCACCTGCAAGGCGAAGCCCTTGCTCTGTGCAGAGAGGAAACCCGAGATGGCATCTCTGAGGCAAAGTCTGGAAGCCACCTGCCCAGGTGTCCCCCACCCCGGCCATGTGTCCCTTTTTTAGAAGCCACCTGTGCAAGCAAAAGCTTCCTGCCATGTTCCGCCCCCTCCTACCATGTCTCCTCTCCGCCGCTGGCTGGAGTGTGATCTAGGTTCCTGATCCAAGGCGCCCTCGTTCCGGAGCAGCCAGACTCCCATCTTCAGGACAGTGCCCTGCCCGGCCCAGCCTCGCCTGGCCCAGTCTCCATCCCAAGAGGAAGTGGGGGCTCCTTTCACAATAAAAGCCCTGCCCAGATCAGGAGCAGACTCAAGTCCCTGTGTGTTTGGGGGGTGGGGAGGTTGGATCATGGGCCAGGCTCAGGGTCCCCACAATCACAACCCAGCCGGCCACAGAGCCTGAGAAAGACGAGCTTCTCTTGGCTGCTCTTGCTTGCTTGGGCTCAGCTCCCAGGGCGGATGGAAGGGAAAAAATCTGCTGACCATTTAGGATCAGTAACAAGGAGCAGATTCTCTCTGGAGAAGGGTTCCTTGTCAGAGCTGCTGGACGCGGGCAGGCTCACCTCGCCAGAAAGTCCTGGGTCATTCGCTGGCTGCTCCTGAGGGGAGCACTGGCTTCTATCCACAGCCCGGAACTGGCCTGCTGGCCTCCTGCTAACAGCTACTGGCTTTCAACCAGTCCCTGGGTCTTTTGGGTCCTACCCTTGGACCTTGGGGTTCTTAAGAGCTGCCAGGCAGTGGGTGGAGGTAGGATGGCACCCAAAGGAGGGTGCCCTGAGAGTCCTGCAGGGCTAGGCTGAAGGTGCCATGGAGAATGACCAAGCAGGAGCCTCCCCATGTGGGTGAAACAGGTCCCGGGCAGTCGCATGCCCCAGGAGGCCCAGAGGGGAAGACAGGTGTGGCTTAATTTACAGATCGCACAAGGAGAGGGTCTGAGACTGTAGAAACAGACCCAGGCTGAAAGATGCACCCGTTTGGCTATGTTGCCTTAGACAAATGACGCATCTGCCCTGCCTAGGGCCCACCTCTGTGGCACGGGCACAGTGCCCACCTCAGGAGGGTCCTAAGGGAGTCTCCAGGAGACAGCGAACGTCCAGGAGCTTCACACCAGCTAGGTGCTCCGGAAAGAACTCCCCAAGCCTGGCCCAAGAGCGCCCCCTTTTCCCGGTACCTGAGAGCAGGCAGGACAGTGCAGCAAGTCCCTGGCCCGATGCCAACCTGCAGGGCAGGAGCTCGTGAGATGCTGGACCCCTCTCCTAGGATCTGAAGACACGTTCCATCACAGAAACCCTGAGCTCCAGTGCCATGGGCAGTGGTCTCCTCAGAAGGGACAGGAAGGAAAACACACGGCGCTTGCCTGTCAGCAGGCTGAGAGCGCCACAGACCTGCTGTCGACATTCCCCATGGACATGCCTGGGCCCTGACAACCAGTCCCCCCCAGCTGCCGCGTGGTCTGCTGGCTTCATGGTGTCAGCATGGAACTAAGGAAAAGCTCAGGACTGTGCCCCCTGCCCTCCACCAAGAGATGACTGATGCTGTCCACAGCCCACAGCCTTCACAGCCACGCTCTCTTTCCGTGGTGTCTCCCACAGCCACTCAGGAGACACTCCTGCTGCAATGATTGATGGCCACTGACCTCTCCACATGACACAGAACCTCTTCCACCATATGCATCCGCTTCCCCAGAACCCTGTGTGTTGAAAGGCCTGGTCTCCAGGGTACCTCCAGCAGGGCAGTGGGACCTTGAGGAAGAGGAGCCTAGCGCAGAGGTCCTGGTCGTCCCATGCTGCTACTGTCACACATGCCCACGCGTGCCGCCTGCCCATACAGGCAAGGGAAGCCAGACAAATGGGAGCCGGCAGTGAGAAGCAAGCTGCTGCTGCCCCATTCCAGGGTGCAGAGGAGTTTTGTAGCTGGTGTACACAAGGTGTGGGAGGGTGTGGAGGGCTCGGGGCTTTCAGCAGAGACACAGCACCCAGCACCACGCTAACAGGTGAGTGGCTCACTGTGGCTCGCGCTCCTGGTCTGGAACCAGAGGCTCCAGGGCAAGCAGGGCAGGTGGGAGGGCCTGGTGGGGGACAGCCACTCACATCATGGTGGGGCAAAAAGCCTGAGAGGGGGGAGCCCCAAGAAGCTCACCCTCGGGTCCCGCCTCAGGACCACCCCCAGCCGGGCCACGCCCCTTACAGGAAGCAGCTTGGGCCCCAGGATCCAACCGCTCTACACACACAGGCTTCGGGGCCCATTGAGGGCTAAACCACGGTAGTAGGGGTACAAGCCAGAGAAAGCCTGGAAGGCGGGAGCATGGCGAAGAGCTCTCCCTGAGATGGCAGAAGAGCACGCGGACGCAAGTGTGTACAGCAACAGTCACGCCGGGGAGTTTCCGGGTGGGAGGGAGGACTCCAGAGACTGGAACAGCAGCACCCTGGCTACACGGGAGCACAGACCACGTGTGCATTTTGTGCTGCGTTGAAAGGGGATGGATTAGACGGGTTGGCAGAGGAGGTGTCGAGGCAGCGAAGCATCAGGCCGTCCTGGGGTTCCGCTCACTGCTGTTAGCCAAACTTACAGGGAGACTCAGAAGTGAAGAGCGGGTCAGAAGACAACGTGGGGCAGGGCCAGCCAGATAGCTCAGTGGACTAAACCTAGAGCGCAGCAGCCAAGACTCCATCCCCGGCATGCCGTGCTGGCCCCGCCCCTGGGGCACACTAAGATGGCGATTGAGACAGGGCGTGGTGGTGCACACCTGTAGTCCCAGCGCTTGGGGGGATGAAAACAGGAGAATCACTGAGTCCGATCTGTGGACCCTGTAGCCCCTGTGCCAAATATATATATACAAAAGAAGACGACGATGATGACATCCTGGAGGATTTGCGGCTTTCCTTGAAAAGGTGCACGTGTAAAGGCACAGCAGTGCAGGTGCCCATAACACAGGGGGAAGGAGTCAGGGGAGACAGGACGGGGACATCGCCAAACCTAACACCCTGCCTCCTTCAAGGCTCAGGACACAGGGACAGGAAGTTGATGACTTTGGGTACCCTGTCTCCAAAAAAAAACCAAAGAAAAAATAAAATAAAAAGACTTTGGGAGGAAAAAGTATGAAGGTATGGGAAAAGAACTGGGAGTGCACCCGATTAATATATTTTAATCTACATGACGGTTACATGGTATCTATACTTACTCTTTTAGAGCTGTGGAGCAGTTTAATCCTTCAGAAAAGCAAAGAGAATAGGGAGACAACAATATTTGAAAGGAGCCTACGAATAGTTAGTATCTTAGAGGTTTCTTTAAATTTCTAAGCAACCAGGAACTAATAATGTGACACATCGCTGGGGAGGAAAAACAAGATTCGAAATTAACGGAGCAACATGGACAGCCAGGGCTGTACACAGTGATGCATTCCTGTGAGCTGAGCACCTCGGGAGGCTGAGGCAGGAGCACAAGCTGAAGCCAGCCCTGAGCAGTTTATCAGAATCCCATCTTTAAAACAAAAACATAAAAAGTGAGGATATAGCTCAGTACAGAGGTCCTGAATTCAGTCTCTAGTACCCCCCCCAAAAAAAAAGGAGAGAGGGAAGAGCCAGGCTGACAGCAAATCTACGACATGCTAGAATTTTGACGCTTGGATTGTGGGCCCATCATAAGTCGGCAGGTCTTGGAAACCATTCCCTGCTATAGGAATTCTGTAACCACCAAGTGCTTTAGCTTTGGAAAAACCAAATCATGTTTTTTAAGTCTAGCATACCAGAAATGGGTAGGTAAGGCCTGCGAGCTAGCTCAACGGCACGTGACAAGCCACAAGGAGGATGCTTGTGTGTGCTGTGTAGGAGAAAGATCAGCAGGGTGGAGCACGGGGTGCTGAGGCGTCGGTGGTCTGAAAAGCACTAGTTTTAAGTTCTCCAAAGCTGACCCAGAAAAACCTGTCACAGTGGTTAGTGATCTTTTTCATTCCAAGAAGCAACTTTAAGTATATGAACAAGGGAAAAGGAAAGTAACATAACATGCTCATCCTTGTATTTTTCAAGAAAAAAAGCATTAAAAAAAAAAAAAAAACAGTACAACAAAAGCCTGCAATCTTCACTACACCAGCAAAGTTTACCGCCAACGGGAAAAATGTGTTCCCAGAGCTACAGGACACCCCAGTTGGACCTTCACAACTCCTCCTCTGTGGGGAGCTCCACCTTCTCATTTCTCCCCTTTATCTCCGTGCAAATGTCAGCCTTTCGCTAGTGCTGATTGGCTTTTTGCTGGCCTATTCAGTTTTCTTGGCTTTATTTCATCTATTCTTAATTCTGCCTTCTGGCCAGTGGCCTTGCTAGAGTGCGAAGCAGCTACAGCCCTGCTCTGGAGCCAGCCAGACGGCCTGTGATCTCATCCACTGGGCACCCCGTTTCTCATTAGGATGGCCCCTTCTCCCACACTGCACCATGGCAAGGTGCAGCCACATCAAGCTGAGCACTGGTGTTTCCCCCGAATGCCCAGGAGGCCTGCCACACCCCAGATGGAAGGCTGATGGCGACAGGAGTGGAACCAGGCTGTGCCGTGACATGCGAGCTGCCACAAGGAAACCCCTGCCTTCCTTCGTGTCCTTCCTGACCTGGTTTCCTCTTGGTCTCCACAACAGACTTCAGACAAGGTCTGTTCTCATTTTTCCTTTTAGCCCCCTCCTTCCCTTGCTTTTCATCTTTTTCCCAGTGGCATGGATGGCCCTCAGGGCCTCCTACCGCTCACCAACACTGACCTTTAACATGATTTCCTCCTGCTTTAGTCTTCTGAGTAGCTGGGTTAGAACCCTGCACCTCCCCAGGCTAGGCAAGTACCCTTTCGTCGCCTACTAGGCAGCCCATGAATTCAGTCTCCAAGCAGCTGTCACCTGCAGTGCAGCTGCCAATTGTGCACCTGGCTCATGTGCATCGCATTCTGGACCCCGAGGTCTCCACTCTCCCTGCTTTCCTCTCCCCGTCCTTCCCCTCCTGTGGTAAGCCTGGATACCCCCTACTCAGGCTAACTTACTGCAGAGCATCCCCTCTGGGTGACCTCTTTACTGAAGTCACACAATGAATGGACCTTGAAAGTGTCTGTCCCAAGTTAGACCCAGTTGTAAAAACCATGACACCAAGTTAACAAATGTCCACAACAGGCAAACCTATGGACACACAACTAGCCAAGTTGTTCGACACTGAAGCCTACAGGGAGAGTAGAGCGACTGCTCCTGGATACAGGGTTCTCTCAGAGGTGACAGAGAAGACTTAAATGTACACTGTAGGGATTTTTGCACTACTCTAGTGGACGAATGCTGAATAGCACTGCATGTGTACATGCTAAATGAGAGGAATATGGTGGCTTGTGACTTTATCACAATAAGCTGTGTGAAATACAACACGGCAGCCTGCTTTGCATAACAGAATGAGTAACTTTAATGAACACAAAATCTGGAAATAGAGGAATTTACAGAAAAAAAAGTGTGCACACAACAGAATGAGTAACCTTAATGAACACAAAATCTGGAAATCCAGGAATTTACAGGAAAAAAAAAAAAAAAAAAAAAGAATGTGCACTTGCCATAGCTGAAGGTGGCTCTTAACTTTTACATGAAAACTAGAAAAGGTCAACAATTAACTTTTATCCTCTCCACTCGGCATCAAGGTTTTCCAGAATTCTCTGCATCCTGTTCGACACGTCTCTGAATTAGGCGCATGTATCTTCTTAGTCTTGTGATGTACGCTAGCATAAAGAAAAATCGTATCTGTAACACACCTTAAAATATTTCAGGATAAAAATGACTTTAAATTGTGATATATTTGTCATGAAAAGCAAAACGTAAGTTATTCTTCTTTAGGCTTGAGTAAGATAGTACTGCAAATTAAAATTTAATAATTTTGTGAAAAGAAAAACTAAACAGGTGATCCCACAACCAGTATTTAAGTAAAACTTTCATAGCCCCAAACATAAAAGCCGGGCATCGTGTGAAACACTGAAGCAGAGAGCTGTTCCCTGAAGTTTAAAGGGAGACACAGACCAGTCAGTGACATAAGGGGCCCTGTGTATGGTCACGGTGCCAGGCACAAAGAATGTGTCTTTTCATTTTAATGCAGCAAGGAGAAACGTAGGTCAAGCTGGAGAAGACAACCCTGATTAACTTACTGGCAAAAACGACTTCCCAGCCCCTCTGGACGAGGTTGTTCCTCTCTTCCTCCTGCGGCACATCTCTATCAGGTCTGTCTATGGATGCTGCAGCTTGAAGAGAACAAGTGACAATAATGAACAAAAACTTCAGAGAAAGGCAGGAGAGGCGGGAGACGGTGGTGATTCTTGGGTAGGCTGTAGGGGCAACCCTAGTCTCAGAAGGGACATGGGAAGAAGTGTCAGATGTGCACCCTGGAAATCTGAAACACCATGGGAGGTGGATCTCTACTTCAAGGGAAACAAGACTTGGTTAGAGAACGTTAAATTCTCACGGTGAAAAACAGGTAAATGGCTCCCAAGAGAAGCTCCTAAAAGGGAGACAAAGGGACCAGTTCTCTCAAGACAATCTGGAAGCTCATTATTAGGGTAAGGGCACCAAGATGTATCTCAAGCCCTGACGGGCCCAGAATATCACTGTTAAGGCAGGAAGGGAAGGAAAGTACCTTTCTAATTAAAAAAGGAACACCCTTTGGAGGTGAGCAGACCCCAGCATCTGCCCATCAGGGACACTGTCATGTGAGGCCATCTAACGAACAAAGGAAGGCCCCTCCATCACTGAGGGCCCAGGCAGAGAGAGACAGCATGGCACTTTTACCCATGAGAGCCATGGTCTTGTGGTTCTCTGCCATCACTTCTCTGTACAGCGCGTTCCTCACAGATGTGAGACTGGTACATTCGTTCTCACTCAAGGGCAACTCCACATCCTCTGAAGTCTCAGAGTCCTGAAATGACAAATCCTACACTCAAACTTCAGGCTATGATGATGCCAAAACTGTTGCAAAGAGCCTGGTGAAAGGCACATATGAAGACACTAGTTTTGTGTGAAATGTGCAAGGCTAGTGAAAAAGGCAAACAGAAGTTAGCAAGTCAGAGCTCAGCACACTTTCCCAGAGAAAACCACATACAGCTCTACCTCAAGCTTCTCACCATGTGGGCTACAGCTGTGGCAGCTGCTTGGATCTCAGCAGGACAGCACACTGTGAAAGGAAGTGACCAACGCTTTGTGCCATGCCTCACTGGCTGAGTACATACTCTAACAGTTATCTGGGTTACTCATGTTCCTGCCGTTTTCCAATCCTGCTTTGCTTCCAACCTTAAAAAACAGCTAAATCCCATCTATAATAAAATGGAAAAATAAGATGTGATATAATCAATGAAAAGTTAGTGATACATTGGTATACGTAACAATGTACTAGGTTCACAGATATGATTCATTTAAAAAGCAGATACCAAAGTACACGCTGAAAGATTCCGTTTACACCAAGTTCCAGAACATATAAAATCCATAATGATAGAGATTAGAATAGCAAGATGCTGAGAGAACATAACAGGCTTCTTGGGTTGCTAATAACGTTCTAGATCTTGACATGATGGCAATGAAGATGGCATCACAGATTTATACATTTCCAAAAAACAAGCTGTGCAGTTTAAGACCTGTGCTGAATGGAAGTTAAATGCCAGAAAAAATTGGCACATAATGTGTCTTTCATGTTTATGTAGACTCACATATAAAACACAAAAATATTCATGAATATACACATACGCGCGCGCATGTATACGATGAAAGCCAGCTCACCTGGGGTTTGGCTGCCATCGTATGATCTCTTTTTTTATTCCTTAGGCAGACGAAGGCCTCAGAAGCTGAAGATAAATGAGTAACATTAGTGATAGTGTTGCAGGCAGCTAAATTACATAGAAATATTATAGGCAGTCAGATAAGGCCAGGCCTTCAAGGACAGTATGGAAGACAATTGACTCTGCAACTTTGGAAGAGACAGACTCACCTGTGGGCCAGACCTCAAGACAAAGAGTAAACAAACAGCTATATACTTCCTTAGAGATGGGCACTGAGGACTGACATTCTAAATGGTACTAATCACCTTCAAAGAGCCCCACTGAGTCACTGACCCAACCACTAACAGGAAGAGACCCTGTCCCAGATTCATGCACCTGCTACTTGACTTGCTTCTCCATTTGGTACTGGATTTTAATCAATTTTACCTGAGCAATGGTGCTCATAGTCTCACTGGCTGACCACAGCTTGACCCCACCTCCTCGTCCCCACCCATGTTCTCATCACCTTAGACCCACCTCACCGCATGGTTTTTACGATATAAAAGTCCCTGGAAGAGACAAGTTTCCTGGGGACAACCTACTTGGCCCCCTCTTTCATACCTCTCTGACAGAAGCTTTCTTTCCCCTCATAAATATTGTACTATTAACCTCCATTTGTTCTTAAAATTTATTTCTCAGTTTGCGAGAACACAAACTTGTCTCAGTTATCTTTCAGGTCAGGAGTTTCAGTTTTCCCCCATATCATTAGTAACTCTACTGAGCATAACGCCTAAACACAACTGGCCCACCCTGTTTAGAAGTCTACGTGAACCTCTTTTTTGGGTATTGTTTGCTATCAGCAGAAATTCAAGACTCACAAAAGGTAGCAAACACAGAGGAGAATGTAGAAAAGAACCAGAGATCACTCAAGATATTAGTAATGAGAAGTAGGCAAAACTAGACTTCCAAAGAAAACACAGGATGAACCCACAAATATTAATGCTAAAGTCACACAGGATTTATCTAATGTCAGCGATCTATACTAAATAAGTACCTATTATAGTTGTGTACATTATTTTCTAAAATCACCATGGTATCAAAATACATTTCTCTTCCTGTAGATACTTCACAGGACTGGTATATTAAACTCGCCCAGGTCTGTGATCCCACCACCTAGGAGACTGAGGCAGGAGGAACAGTTTTAAGATGGAGGTCAATCTGGGCTTAGGCAACCACTGGGACTGCGGTTCGATCCCCGGCACCACATGCTGTGCCAGCCCCACCCCCAGGGCAGGCTGAGCCAGGCATAATGTGAAGTAAATAAGTACCATTTAAAAAAAAACTGGAGAATAAAAAGACAAGCAGCACAGCCTGGTGGAGGCCGTCAGAGAGCTGGATCACGTCCCTAACCTACACACGCGCAATCATGTCTCGCGGGCAGCTCCGCACTCGCTCTTCACCAGAGGCAAGGACAGGAGGCAAACACGTACACCCGCCAACTCCCGCGTGGACGCCCACAGCGGCCACGTCAGCACGCCACTGGCCCAGGCGCCCCTGCCCGCGGCGCTCCCGCGCGGACGACGGCGCCCGCCATCTTGGAGGGAAGCACGCGCTCCCTCGACGCGCCGGGGTCGGCCTCCCAGCCACCGTGCCATCCTGCCTGAGCACTGGGCCACTGCAGCCCGATCACCCGGGCACGGCTTGGGGGAAGCAGCAGGCTGGGCTGGGCAGGCCGCGAGCACCGGCCACAGACTGGACGGGCCAGGCCTTCTGGGTCATCGACGCCAGCCCCCCTCAGGGAGTCGAGGGCTCCTGGGCAGTGCCCTCCTCACCCCGGCCAACGGACAGAGCCCGCTGTACGGAGGAGTCACCCTCCCTTGGGGCCCTCCCAGGCCTTGGGGCCACTCACCTTAGCGCCCTGCGGCAAAAAGCAGCCGAAACTCCAAGCCTCAGCTCTCACAAAGAAGATTCTCGAACGCGCGGTAAGAGTATAAATACAGCCAGACCGGAAGTGCGTCATCACGCTGGGCATCGCCTGCTGTTCCCGCCCTCGAAATCTCTCTAGGAACCTTGGAGGACCCCACCATTATGGTTGTTCTGACCACCGAGGTGGGAAGAGGAAGGCTGTGGAGAGGCTCCCCGGAGCAGTGAGGCTCGTTCCTCCTTTGCTGGCCTGCAGTGTTTCTTGTCTAAACAGGCGAGATCCTGCGCATCTGTTCTTCCTTGGGCTTCTGAGTTCTTGGCTTCGAAACGTAGAGAGCAGCACACGGTGGCTCATGCCTCTCTGGGAGGCTGAGAGAGGAGGGCCCCAAATTCAGGCCCAGTCTGGGAAGATAGCAATTTAATGAGGTTCTGTTGCAAATTTTCAGGAAATGGGGAGTGGGCAGGGGATGCAGTTCTGGGTTCAGTCCCCACATGCGCATGTGCACATGCAACACACAAGCACATAGGCACAGATGAGAAACCTGACACACCTGAATTGGTCTGACTTTATTAGGAAGGGGTTCATGCTTCTCAAGATTGTTCTGAGGCCTGGCTCCCACAGGAAAGAGGAGCCTGGGAAAAGCTTTCTGGTGAAGGAAGGCCAGGGACTCACTTGGAGACCTTCTGGTATGCCCAGAAGACCCTTGGGGGTCAAAGGTGCTGTCCTTGCCCTGCAGGAGGACCAGGGAGGAAGGAGCCCTTGCAAGTCCTTCCCTAACCAGAGCACTCTGCCCGCTCCAGGCCACATGTCCTCACCCACCTCCATCCTGCAGTGACTGTAACATCCCACATGCATGAGCTACTCCTCAGAAACCCAGCACCCCACCATGAGGCCCAATCCACAGGGCACCCGAGGCCTAGCCACCAGCCGCCATAGCCAGACCTTGTCCCCCACGCTTTGGTCCTGTGCAATCCCATTGCCCAACTTATGGTAGTCTTATCTCCCATCCTTAGTGCTTGGATCCTCTGGGAACCTCACTGATCAACCCCAGATGATCTTTGAATGTGAAAGAGTAGGGGATGGGGCCGGCAAGATAGCTCAGTGGTCTAAAGCGCCTGCTTAGGCAACCGCAGAGACCACAGTTCAATCCCTGACACCACATGCTGCGCCAGCCCCATTCCCCAGGGCAGGCTGAGCTGGCCATAACATAAATAAATACTTAAAATAAAATAACAAGATTTAACAACAGTATTTAAAAAAAAGAAAGAGTAGGGTTTAGAGTCTTCACACTCTGCTCACCACAAAATACAGGGCTGGGTAGGTATGCAGAGAACGAATCAGAAGAATCAATGTCAGGGCCAGCCACGTAGCTCAAAGGACTTAAGCACCTGCTTAGGCAGAGCACAGCGGCTGAGGTTCGATCCCCACCCCCAGGATGTACTGAGACTACAAATGAGACTGGGCATGGCATGTGCCTATAAGCCCAGCACTTGGAGGCTGAAAGCAGGAGGATCACTATGAGTTGGACCTACGTAGTGAGACCCTGAAAGACCTGTACTGAATATATTTTTTTTTAAAAAAAAGGAATCAACACATAGTGGGAGGTGAAATATTGATTTTAGAACAGCAGTTTAGTTTTAGCCAAATGTTACTGTCTCTAATGTTAAATTGATGCAATTGGAGGGTAACAGAATTTGGAGTTTCCATTGTAATTCTGTAATAATTTATAAACATGAATGTATTATCAACTTCTAAGGTTGCACACTGTTGCGGTTTGTCTCTAGGTGTCCCCCAAAACCTCATACAGTTATGGGGTGCACTTCTAGAGTTTGTGATTAGCTCGTGATCCCCTGGAATTAGGGGCGATCCAAGGCTGGGATTACGGGTCTGAGTACTGCTGGAATTATGGGTGTGAGTGCTACACCAGCCTGAGGCAGAGAGCCTGAGTGTGCTACCAGAGAGACGGAGGCGGACTTCCGCTCTGTAGCCGTTGCAGTCACCACTTCTCCTTTGCCTCCACTTGCTCTGTGCCACCACCATGAAAGGCTGCTCGCTACCCTGGAGCCAGCTGTGTACGGACTGAAACCTCCACCACTGGGAGCCAAATTAACCTTTCCTTCCTTCATTTTGTCCCAGCAATGAGAGAAGAGTAGCCGAGACACACATATAAGAACATTTCTACACATAGTTGATAAATTCTCACACATCCAGTTGTTTTAAATAAAACTGAAGCGTGTAATTTAGGGCCCATCTGCTTTTTTTTTTTTTTTTTTTTTTTTTTTTATTACAGGGTCTACAGGGTCTCACTACATAAGTCATACTCATAGTGATCTGCCTATGTTCAGTCTCCCAAGAGCCAGGGTTAGCGGGACCAGCAAGGCATGCAGCCGCGCCTGCCTACGCAGGCAGTATTAACCTGCTGAGCTATGCGGCCGGCCCTCCATCTGCTTTACATAACTGTGTGGCCCTACCTGCCCTCTGCTAGGTACAGAAGACACAGTCCCTGCGGCTATGAACTCTGACCCAAAATTCCTGCCTTGCTGTTGAACAGCTGTATCTTGACATGCAGACGCCTTCTGGGATATCCCTACCTCCCAGGAGTCACCTCCTCACTGAGTCACAGCTCAGTCTTTCTGTTTTTCATCTTGAGACAGGCTCTTGCTAAGTCACTAAGTTGGGCAGACTAGACTCAAACCTGTGATTCTCCTGCCTTCGCCTCCTAGAGTGCTGGGATTAGCAGTGTGCACCTTCGTGAATGACCCCCCTTTTGTACGACCCGGTGCAGCTGCTACCCAATAAAACTAGAACAATGCCGCCCTCTCCTGGTCCATCTCCTCCCGCCTTGATCAGCCTAGAGATCAAACTCACCGTTGTACTGAAGCCACACAGGCTTTCCTGACTGCTTCCTTCACGTCTCTTTTGTACTCGGCCACACCCCACCATGACACAGCATCATCAGGCCATGTGTGCATCTGGCTCCCAATGACTTTGGTTTTTTTATATTGTGAACTCAGAATTTGCTTGAACTGCCTTTCATGTTGCTTTCACATCTGGGGGCCAATGACTGTTAATGTTTTGTGCAACAACTAGAGATACAAGTTGCATCCGAAGTACCTAGAAAACTATGAACAGTGGCTTTACTTCCTATTAAATTAGCCCCGTGGCATCTTATCACATAATCACTGAACCTCAGTGTGCACGACGGCTCTTTGATGACTGGAATCTGCACCCCTAGAATGCATGGCCCTTTCAGGGTTGCTCACCCTCGCCTGTGTGCCACCCACAAAGCAAGGGGGGGCGGGGCCTACAGGCGGAGTGAGATGAGCAGCTGTGGATTCACCTGAGACAAGTCCGTGGCCTGCAGAGCAGAGCAGAGGTGCCCAGGGTGCCCTGGCACACTGCACCCGTGACAGGTGGGAGGTGGCATTCATCAGAAAAGCAGTGATAGGTGTGACCACCTTGGAGGGCCTCCTGACATGTGCTAGTGACCATGGAGGGGAGCAGGGGACATCCTGGAGGCCAGTGCTGAGTGATGTGGGAGAGAAAGGACTTCTCTAACACTGCCATTATCCCTGGGTGGTGTGGATCTCAGACACCTTGCAGGAGGAGTGTGAGCAAGAGCCGACAGGCCTGAGCATGGGGCAGGGACCCCCCAGGAGCCGGACCCCTGAGTTCATCTGCTCCTACCAAGACTGAGAGTCGCCCAGAGTCATGGTGGCACTGGTCTGGCGGCTCGTTCCATGCCAGCTACCATCATGGGGCTGAGGTGCAGCCAGAGTCCTAGGAAGACTCTACAAGTATGTTCTGAGCACCTCCGGATTCTTGGTCAGCTCCCACACGGGGTGAGAGGTCACAAGCTGCCCATAGAAGAGGGCTGGAACAGGGCCTCCACAGGTCACAGTCTGTCCTCGGAGCTCCCCGTTAGCAGCACTGCTGGGCCTGGCCCCTCCCAGGCAGCTGTTGGCAGCTTCACAATACAGAGAAGGAACTCCAAAGCATTTTTGTTTTGGTACTGGAGGTTGAACTCAGGAAACTGCCCTTGCCAGGCAGCCACTTAGACCACTGAGCTGTCTCTCCGGCCCTGCAGCTCCAAAGCATAGGAGCCCTGGAGGCATGTGTCCTCAGACTAGACTCCATTTTCAAACAGTGTCTGATAGTAGAATGGGCACAAATTTAAGGCATGGTCAGAGATGGCCAGAAGGCGACCACGTGGCCAAGTGTATCCAGAGAAGCAGCTGGAGAACATACCGGTTTCTGTGGAAGCAAAGGAAAATGAATAGTAGAAGACAAGTCACAACTGGAGCCAGGTCTAGTGGAAGGCAGGCTGGAAAAGTGAACGCTTAGCTGAGACCAAGAAAGGAGCCAGGCATGACCAGAGCCAGCAGGGTGCCACCTCACCGCCTGTGTCTGTCAGTTTTCTGTCACTATTATAACCTACCCAAAGCAGTTAGCCCACAGAGAGACTGGGTTTGTCTTGGCTCATGGCTCTCAGGTGGTTGAGGCCCAATACTGAGTGACCTCATTTCTTGGGGTCTCTAACAAGAGCAGAGCTTCGTGGCAAGAGGGCACAGTGGAACAGCTGCTCACCTCATGAGCCAGGAAACAGACAGGCAGGCAGGCAGGCAGGCAGGCAGACAGACAGACAGACATAGACAGACAGACGCACAGGAAGGCTCCCGACACCTTTAAGGACATACACTGATGATTGAAGTCCTAAGTGTAGGACCTGCTATGGCCCCAGGGGCCTGTGTACACTTATATTTATAGCTGTCATCTTACCTTGCCTAATGGGCCCTGGTATCATGACAGAATGATTCTTGGTCCTACTTTGTCTGATAAAAACATGGATTCTAGCCCTCAGCCTTCCAACTTTGCACGTCAAGTCCCTCTGGGTCTTCACATGCAGGTAGCTCCTGAAGCAGCACAGTTGAGTCTTTTTTAAAAAGACTTTCATCACTCTATATATTTTAGTTTGAGAATTTGGTCCATTTACATGTAAGGTAATCGCTAGTAGGTAAAGTTATGCTACTGTTGTTTTGTTACTCATTTTATAGTTTTATTTTATTTTATTTTATTATTTTGTCTTTTTGAGGCAAGGTCTCACTAGCTATGCAGTTCAAGCTGGCCTTTAGCTCGCTTTTGTAGCCCAGGCTGGTCTCAAACTCACACCAATCCTCCTGTCTCATCCTCCCAAGTGTCGGGATTACAGGTGTGTGCCACCACACCTGGCCTTCAGTTCCTAGTTCCATAGTAGTTCTTTTCTGTTAGCAGTCTTCTTTTGAAGTTGTATTATTTTCTCTACTAGTGTGCTGTGATTTGTTGCTCCCATTTTTGGCTTGTGTCTTACAGGGATTTGTATTGTGGCTACCATAAGGCTTACAGAAATATTTTAAAACAGTAATTTGAAATGATGTACAATTTAACAAACTGGGAAAGAAAGAAAACACAAAAATCACCAATAAAAACCTCTCATCCTCCAACGCTCCGCACGCCTCGGATTCCTGGTATCGCACTGCACACTCTTTTGCCTCACCTACCTTTTAAACTATCAGTTTTTGTTGTAGCCTTCAAACTAAAATCTGAGTACTTTGTGCATCTACTTTATGGCATTCTGCTTTGTCTGTAGGTTGCTCTCACCGGTTAGTTTCTTGCCTTCTGGTTTTGTCTTACCAATCAACACCTCTCACTTCCGCTTTTCCTTTTAGTATCTTAGGGAAGGGTGTACAGAGTGTTCAGGGTCTCACTACTAGATCGGACTGTAGAGATAAGAAACTAGCATTTTAAGACATGGAGAACAATAAACAAAGCCCAGGGACAGTTGTAACCTGTTGCTTGGGGATTCCAGCAAGCTGAGATTCAAGGAGGCGCATAACGGTTTATCCCAATGGCTCCTTGGTTGTGGTCTCCTGCCTTGCTTGGGATGTTAATGGCTATCTCCTCCCCTGCTTGTAATCTTTTCATTTACCACTTGTGTGAGCCTAGCATTAGACAAATAGCAAAGATCAATAGAGATTATAATTAGCTAGGCATGGTGGCACATATCTGTAACCCCAGCACTTGGGAGGCTGAGGCAGGAGGATCGGTGCAAGTTCGAGACCAGCCTAGGCTACAAAAGTAAGCTCAAGACCAGCCTGAACAGCATAGTGAGACCCTGTCTCAAAAAGACAAAAAAAATAGAGATTATAAATTTCTTTTCTTTTTTATTTTTGGTGTGGTACAGGGGATTGAACTCAGGACCTCATACTTTCGAGGCAAGTGCTTATACTACTGAGCTATCTCCCTGACCCTAAACAGAGATTATAGTCTTTCTTTACTAACATGATTATGCCCGTGAGCATGTTCCTTGGCCCTAAATAAAACTGAGCTGCTTCTGGAGCTCAGGGCCTACTTTGAGAGAGACAAATATCAGTGAGACCTCTGAGCAAAATTCACCGGGTCTTCTCATCGTTTCTTTCGGCACCGACTCAGAACATACAACATCGGACTCATAGTGATCCAGCTTCATCTGGGCACTGGACAAGAGGTGCTTACCCTCGCCCTACGCAACACCGCAGGGTGACCATCTCTCCTTTCAAAGGCAGACGATGACCCTCTCCATGCTGGGCTGCCAGGTTTTTGAGAGGAATGAATGAGAAG
The DNA here is from genome assembly GCA_004027025.1 of Myocastor coypus. NCBI lineage: Eukaryota > Metazoa > Chordata > Mammalia > Rodentia > Myocastoridae > Myocastor > Myocastor coypus. Next base: position 34,723 of record PVJA010000459.1, read on the forward strand.
GCCCTGGGCCCTCAATACCACAACCCTGAGGGGCTGCTGAGGGCCACTGTGGCCTGAAGGCCCTGCAGCCACCGCACGGGGTGAAGGCTCAGCATCCCAGGTGACACAGGAGCTGGGGCAGCAGGTCCAGGGGCCCCTTCTACAGTGGTCTGGACACAGGTCCCAGGCTGTCTATGCTCCTCTTCCCGCTCTGTTCCCAGTAGGTGGAGCCTTGCTCCACACTGTGACAACAGTTGAGGAGAGCAGGTGAACAAGTCCCTGGGTTTCCTAGGCTGATGCTGAGCTGGCGGCTCCCCAGTCTCAGCCTTGGGCCTGCAGCACAGGCCCACAGAGGCCAGCAGAGGTGTGTGAAGTGCACGCTGCTGTGGAGCCTGTTTCTGGCCTGTGCTGGGCTTTCCTGGAGGCTCCACCCGCCTCGGCCTCGGGGAAGGGGCCCCTGGGTTCTGGCTGGTGCAGCACGGAGCTCTACACCAGTCCTGCGCCGACTCTCCTGCCCTCACGAAGCATTGCAGCCGTATCCTAGGCTGCACTACCCAAGGCAAAGGACATGATATTGTGGAGCCCAGCTGTTGGCAACCTGGCCACGGCAGACCAAGGCTCAGCCTACTGGCACTGGCGAGGAGTGGAGACTTGGGACTCTAGCAGCATTGGCGTTCCACGGCAGGCCTGGGCCCAGACACTTCCAGGGCACCCCATGGAGCCAGCAGACTGTCCTCTGCTCACTGTGGCCCTGAGGAGGCCAGCACTGGAGTCCCCACAGGAGCCCAGAGTGCGAAGCCTCTGCTGGGGCAGGGTGGGCACCCTCTTTCCTGGTCTCTAAGGGAGTAAGGAGTGGCCAGAATCTGTTATGGGTTCTCAAACAGAAGCCAGACCAGAATCCAAATTGAGAATTTAGAGTGAGCCTTTCATACTGAGCTCGGAGCCTTCCTGAATCCTACTCATGCGGGAGAGAAGACAGAGCAGAGCCCTGAGTGACAGAGAACAGGGTTTTTAAACAGAAGCTACTTTCGACTTAGCATGTATAATATTTAAACCAATCACTGATAACCTTCCAATGCATGTAGCCATAATGTACAGGATGACTGGACAATAGGTTGAGTACAACATCCAGATGAACTTTGAGTTTTAGCAAAATATAATCATTAGCTGCATTCCTATGTGGATCAACAGGTAGCAGGCCTCCACTTAATTATCACCTATAGAAGCGGGTTTCCTTAGGTCCATAGACATCGACCTGAATCACTCTGACTTGGGTCATTGCAATTAAACACATCCTGAGGTTGTCATCTTTTAATTTACACAAATGCTGTGACCTAATTGCTACGGGCAGCTCTAAAAGGAACTCATCGGTCTTACAAGGGATTCCCCGGACATGGAGGCTTGAGGCTGGGACTTTTATTAAACTACCAAGTGGTCTTGAGTGCCCTGTTAATAATTCACAAAAAAACGACCTCAGTGAGTCCAAAATCCAAGCAATCCATCACAGGTCCAAGCCAGGAATGAGGTAGGGGGAGTCAGGAGCCGCTGCACAGGGACCCTGAAACAGGAGAGAGACCCCAGCCCACTGGGGTACGCGTGGCAGGCCCTACTGAGTGTGTAGCTGTCTACATCTACACAGAGACAGATACACGGGAAAAAAGAGGAACCCACAGCAAGACCCGGACCCAGGCCCAGTGCCGTGGCATGCCGGGTCCACAGCAGCAGCTTCTACAGGACACTCAGCCACACAGTGGCACACTGGGCAGGCATGGCACAGGCTCACGCACAGGTTGTACACACGGTGAGGACGAGCACATACACACACAGGGGAGCCCAGTGGGGAGCCCTTGGTGTTCTGCCAGGTGTTACGGATAGGATGAAGAGAAAGAGCAAGAGACCAACTGGCGATGCAGTCAGTGGGGACTTGGGGTGGCCAGGTGTTCAGAGGGGACCAAAGGCCACAAGGCGGCCAGAGCCCTGGCATGGACGGATTGAGGAAAATTGGGAGAGGATGATCGATGACTCAGAGCGGCAGTGCTCTCAGGCCTGAATGCAGTATTAAAATTTATGAGCCTTTCATTACCAGGCCTAGAACCTCTTCACCATACTCACACGGGAGAGGACAAACAATGATGAGCCTTAGAAGCATGAAGGTCTTAAGGCTGGAAACCACATCCTGTTTGGAAAGCAAATTTGTCACTGACACAGAACAGCACCTCAGGGACAGCATGACAGTTACTCAGCATACGTTCTTTCTGGGAGCATTGTTTAGCTCTCATTTAACATATGCCTGTGTCTCTGTGGTCTCGACTACTGCAGCAAACCTTTCCAGTTGGTTAGCAGCCTCTTAGTCCTTCCATAAAGTTAGAAACATTCCATCTTTACTTTGATTTCTGTTGTAAGTCTATTCCAGGTACACTGAGTCTTTTGATGTTTAATCGACTGTATACCAAGTCTCCTTGCAGTCTTTCAAGGAAGCAGGGTCACAGAAAGTTAAGCAGAGTCATTTTTTTTTCACATTAGTTTAACATTCACTCATCACACACTCACACACTCACTCACACACACACACACACACACACACACACACATACACACACGTACACACAAGGAAGACAAGATGACCTTGCAACTTCAGAGACAAAAGACACTCCTGTTCTAGGCCAGACCTCAAGACAAAAGAGTGAGCAAATGCAGCCGCGTACCTCTCTAGGAATGGGCATCAGGGGTTGGTATTCTAGATAGGTGCCAGTCCCCCTGAAGGAGTCACTAACCCAACCCTCAATGGGAAGAGACCCTCTTCCACATTTGTGCCTGCTTGTTACATGACTGGCTTCCTCATTTGGTGCTGGATTTAATCAATTTTACTTGAGCAATGGTGCTTATAACTTTATTGGTGGATCACAGTTTGTCCTGCCTCATGCCCACCCAAGTGATTCCCATGTTCTCCGCCTTAGGCCTGCCTCAGCACACGGTTTTACTCTATAAAGATCCGCGAAAGAGGCAGCTTCCTGGGCAACCCACTCGTGTCCCCCTTCTGTCCTTCTCTTGCGCAGGATCTGTCTTTCCCTCCAATAAATCTATTCTGCTCTTAACCTGTCTGTTCCCAAAATTCACTCTTAGGTTTTAGAGAACATGAGATCATCCCAGGTACCTTTTGGGTTGGGGGTCTCATCCCTCTATATCATTTGAAGGTCATCCCCTGAGACCACTGGACAGAGATACGAGGTTGTTGCTTTTCTTTCATAGACTCTGGATTGGGACTCAATTAGGTAACAAATTTTGTTTCAAATTTTGGTATGTCTTCATTCATTGCTCATAATTGCTGATGCTTTGCCTCTTACAATTTTATCTCATACAGTTTTGTTAAAATTGCTTATGCTTCATCTCATAAAGTTCTGTTACAAAGTTGGTCAAAATGTTGTTGGCAAACTTGAGTTAAAATATAGAAATGTTGTGAGGCTGTGGTATTTCCTTAATGGGACATTTTATGAATGCTCCATTCTTGTGTATGTTGCATTTGAACTAGTTACTAAATGAACTCGTATTTCTTATTTGACTTTAGACAGTAGTGCTAGAGAGAGTAACATTAGAAGGCCTCCGAGGGATGCAAACTTCTGTAAAATGGGTCTTTTTAAATCTGGATCGGATTTAGAAATATACATGCCTGTATAATAAAACTCAGGCCTCCTTTCACCATCTGAATGGTGTCAGGCAGTGACCATTCTTAAGACCTAGAGGACAGGTTCCACTGGGACAGACTAGTTCCGATCCCCCTCTCCATGCTAGAGGAAATGTCATACCTGCTCTGTCTGTTTCCTTTCTTTGACTTTACTCCTAATTTTCCTACCTCTTGGTACTTTCCTTTTTAGAAGCATGCAAAATTAGAAAAACCATAGACTATTCCAAGTAAGTGAAGCCTTTAGAAAATGAGCTTTTGTTAAGGCCAAAGACAGGAAAGTCATTTCAGAGAAAGGACACATACCCAGTCTCTCTCAGCCAGGGGAGACAAAAAGCACTATGCCCATCCAGGAAAACATAGATAAAAGCCATGTTCCGATTTAGTGTTCTGGGAAGGCATTATAGTTTGTGTCTACGTGTCCCCCCAAGGCTTCATGCAGCCACAGGGCAGAACCCACCTTTCACTGAGATTGTAGGTATGAGTACTACTCCCAGCCTGGGCTGGACACGCTCATAAAGGAGACAGACTTGCTTTCTGCAGCCATTGTTGCTGCAGCTACTCCCTATTGCTTACTGCTCTTTGCCACAGCCATGAATGGCTGCCCTCTACCAAGGGCTGCTCTGCTTTGGAGCCAGCTGAGTATGGACTGAAACCTCCAGTAACTGTGAGTTAAATAAATCTTTCCTTCCTTCATTTTGAGGGTTGGGTATTTGTCCAAGCCATGAGAGAAGAGTAACTGAGACAGCAGGTCTCCCTCAGGGGGCTCAACCTGAGACCCAGTGGAGAGAACCAACTTCTAGGTGACACCAGAAGGAGCTATCTCCAAAAGCAGCACATTTATGGAACCAAAACACGTTTAGTCTAAGGGAGGATCTCTGATCTTTCCTCTTCTCCTAGGTCTGTTATCCTTTAGGAGGCATAAGAGATAAGTTAAAAACCTTTATTGCAAGGTGCTAGGTAATCTTGTTCAGGCTTCTAACTGTCCCTTATAGTACTTTGACAAACAGTGGTGACTCTTCGAGCTAGTAAGTACTCCTAGAGCAGCTACCGCTCTTTGAAGCAGAGGACAGGTTTCCCCAGCCGTTCTTTAGTGAATCCCCACTGAGGCCAATGGCTGAAGAAATGTTGACCAGAGAGACAGCTGGATTCCTTTCTGGAGATGGATCTTTGGTTGTGTGGGCCAATAGAAACTGAGAACATCTGAGTGGCCATGGTCAGGGTACTCTCTGGTGGATAACCAAAGGTTCCTTGGTGGAAACTGGCTCTGACCACTGAAAGATCTCCACTTGTCTATTGTACCTTTATCTCCCCCTGCTAGTAAACTAAGACTTCTTCCTAAGCTTTTCAGGGGAACCACTTAATTAGCCCTGCAGAAATTAAGCCAAAGCACTTGTAATCATTTCTATTCCACAGCAGCTACCAGGGGAATGATTTACATCAGTGCTTTACATGTTAACTAAGAGTAAGAGATTTTTGTCAGTAATGTGCTTCTTACAAATTATGATTTCTAGGTGATAAATAAAAGTTTAACCTGTAAGCTTACAAATTGAAATCATGTCTGGTTGCTAAAATGTTTATCTAGTGGTACCTCCAGGTTCTGGGAGGAGAGTGAAGGTCTTGGAGCGCTACAATGTCACTTGGAATGAAATGAGAGATAAAATGAGAAAATGGAGAGAAGAAAACTCAAAAAAAAGGTGGGGGGGCTGACCAGATTGCTCAGCAGATTAAAGCAGTTGCTTAGGCAGACACAGGAGCCAGGGGTCCAGTCCCCGGCCTGTCCTGCTGGCCCCACCTCCAGAACACACTGAGATGGCAATTGAGACTGAGCATGGTGGCACTCACCTGTAATTCCTGCACTTCAAAAGCTGAAAAACAGGGGAATCGTCCAGAGTTAAATCTGTGTAGTGAGGCTTTGTAGATGCTATACTAAACACATAAAAAAAGAAAAACTCAAGAAATAGTGAACAAATTGTAGAAGTTGGAGAAGAATTAATTAATGAGTGTGCTTCTAATGTTGCAAATGATATTTGGGTTATATATGAGCAGGTGATGATTGCAGCCCTGGACTACGGTCGGAACGATTTCATATTGTTTTGTCTCCAGAAGTGAGAAGATAGTTCCCGAACAGCCACAGGCATGAGATGTGAAGCCATGGAAAGGTGTGGTGGTGCTGGACAGCTGCAGGGTAGAACTCTGCACGAAGATCTAACTAGGGCTGGTGAGACAGCTCAGTGGTCTAAAACACCTGCTTAGGCAAGTGTAGGCAAAATGCATAGACCAAGGTGCAATCCCAATTACCACATGCCTCAGCAGCGTGGTCCCCAAGGAGGGTTAAACTGGCCACAAGAAAGAAAAGAAAAGAAAAGAAAAGAAGGGCCCGGTGGGATGGCTCAGTGGTCTAAAGTACCTGCTTGGGGAAGCTTGGGCGACTTCAGGGACCGCAGTGCGGTCCCTAGCACCACATGCTGCGCCACCCCTGCCCTTGGGGCAGGCTAAGCTGGCCATAAAAAAGTGAGTGAATAAACAAAGAAAGGTTCTGAAACAGTGACTGTGTATGTATCTGCTTCCTCTTAGTCAAAAGAGAAGTATATTCTTTTCCTTTTTTTTTCTAAGCAACATTAATAGGGAGGTGGGTCATGCCCACACTGTACTCTGTAGAACGATTGTGAGGACAATATGTGATATGTCAACTTTCAAAAAAAAAGAAAGGGGAAAGAAAAAAAAAAGTAATGTTGATTTAAAAGGGTTAATGTTTAATTGTTTGATCAATCTTATATACCTATATGTATTAATCTAAACTGATCTGATCACGAAAATATGTAATACAACTATTGTTAAATTTAAACAATAAAAATATTAGATTAAAAAAAAAGGTTCTGAAACAAGAAAAAATAATAAATAAAATAAAAATTCTAAAAAAAAGAGAGAAAGAATAGAAAAAAAGAACATCCAGCTAGTATTGCTGGAAGGAAGTGTAAGGCTAGAATACAGAGGCCATTTGGGAGCCAAAAGAGTATCTGGAGTACTTTCTTAGTGACCAAGAAGCCTGGCATGAGCTCGCAGAACTCTATATTAATGAGCACAACAATGCAAAAACAGCCTACTGCCTGGAGGAGCTCCTGAGGGCAAAGGCTAACAGCACCACCTTAACTACTAGAAGCATGTGGGAGTTAAATATACACTAGGAGGACTCGAAAACTTCAAACTTTCACGGAAGTACTTTAAACACTAACTCTAACCCTAACCCCAACCATAACCCTAACCCCAACCCTAACCCTAACCCTAACCCTAACCCTAACCCCAACACCAACCCCAACCCTAACCCTAACCCTAACCCTTACCCTAACCCTAACCCCAACCCTAACCCTAACCCTAACCCTAACCCTCACAGGCATTGAAACTGGACAACAGGAACATGAGAGCTTTGCTTGGGCGTCACGTGTCTGCAAGTCACAGTGTGTCTAATCCAAAAGCAAGTGCAATAATGTAGAAGGACGGCATGCAGCATGTGAGCCGGGCAGCTGAGCAGATCAACAGGGCCTACCAGCTGCAGGCTGAAGTGAGAAGGAAGCCAAGGGGCCAACGAGATGGCTCAGCAGACTAAAGTGCCGGCTTAGGCACACTTAGGCAAGCTCAGGGACCCTGCTCCATGCCTGGCACCAAATGCCACACCAGCCCCTGCCCTAGGACATGCTGAGCTGGCCAGAGACCAGGCATGGTGGCATATGTCTGTGATCCCAGCACTGGGGAAGCTGAAAAACAGGAGGATCACTACAAGTCTGAGCTGTGTAGTGAGATCCTGTAGCAACCAAATACAGAAAGAAAGAAAGAAAAAAAAAAAGAAAGAACTCTCTGAAAGTGGTTGAAGACATGTTGGAAACTTTACAAATCACCCCATTACAGGCATCGCAGACTTTGGTGCTGTCACCACTGCACCGTGCAACCTTCTACCCTGTTACTTACTAAATGCCAAGTGCTATTTATGCTCTAATTTCTGTGAACATGGCAGTTGTAAAGAATGTGTCTATATAATGCTAAAATGCTTCTTACTGCAAAGCAAGACAGCGGGGAATCCAAGGAGGAGGGTGTGAGATCTATGATGGTACACCTGTCTCTTCATATCGCCACAATATTGCAACTGCTCTCAGCCTCGCCTGGTGTAGGAGTGACCTGGTTAAATAAACTGCTAATTTGCTGGAAAAAAAGAATGCTTACCTAGGTGAACAGGTGGAAAACACACATGTTCAAAGAGCTGGATCAGTGCAGGAGCCAAATTCTTCCAGCCAATTTTTCTATCTCTAGAAGCAACCTTTGTAGCCTGAAAAGGGCCCTGCTTTCAACTCACCAACTTATGCAATAGTGATGCTTCCTTCTTTAGAAATTCCTGTCACTAGACCAGTTGTAATTCATACTTACAAATATTTAATAAGAGTAAGTACACTGTTTGTCATGAGATTTTTTGGGGGTGATCAAATCACACACCAACAGGGCATGATGGTGCATGCCTGTAATCCCAGCACTTGGTACAAGCAGCAGTATCACTATGAGTCAGTAATGAGGCCGTGTGAAAGAAAAAAAGAAAGAAAGAAAGAAAGAAAGAAAGAAGACAAAAAAATCATGCACCAGTTGAAGCATGGATGGACTGCTCAGATCTTGTCTCCTCTCTCCAGATGAGCAACCACCTGCTCTGGATTGGTCTACTGGGGGGACATCTTGAGAGAGAATCAAGGACAGAAAAGAAGTGGTTCAAAGGCAAAGTTCAGGACAAGCTCAACAATCTGGTTCTATTTGATAAAGCTACTTATGACAAACTCCGTAAGGAAGTTCCCAACTATCAACTTTTAACACTTGCTGTGGTCTCTGAGAGACTGAAGATCTGTGGGGCACTGGCTAGAGCAGCCCTTCAGGAGCTCCTTATAAAGGGCTTACCAAGCTGGCCTCAAAGCACAGAGCTCAAGTTATTTATACCAGAAATACCAAGGGTGGAGATGCCCCTGCCGCTGGTGAAGATACATGATGAATGGGTTCACCCAGGTGTACGTTTGAAAAAATAAAATTTTATCATTAAAAGAGAGAGAGACAGAGACAGAGACAGAGACAGAGATTTTCAAGTGTGCATACTTAAAGGTCGAAAAAGAACTAAAACCAAGCCTCCTAGCAATTGTAAATTTTCAGCTATCTATCACAAGAAAAGGAAAGAAAACTCCTGTTCGCTCAAGAAAACTCCTTTAATAGAGGAACCAGCAAAGTATACTTCCCTAGATACTAATTCAATAAAAGCACAGATGACTCTTACAGATAAGTTCATTACTCAGTCTGCTCCAGATATTAAAAAGGAGCTACAAAAGATAGCTTTTACTCCAGATAACTCAGTTGACATTCTACTAAAAACTACTTCCTCGGTGTACTACAATCAGGGTTGGGAGAAAACCAGGGAAAGAAATCAAAGAGATTGAAAATGGCTGCCTTTGTTGCATCTTCAAGGCACCCCCTAAGTCTGATTCTCTGGGCTCCAAGAAGAGCTTGCCAACAAGGCTCATCTGCTGCTCCTGTGAGAAGCCAGGCCATCTTAAGAAGCCCCCAAGCCACCCCCTGACTGCCAAAGCAGCCGCTGGAAGTGAGACTACACTCTGAGGCAGAGGCCCCAGAGCTCAGACTCAGCTTCCTAGGTGGTCCTGTAGGACTATAGGGCGCTGGCCCTGCCTCCTCCATCTCGCCAGACTGTCATCTCTACCTGTCATCTCTGTGGAGGAACCCTGGGTAATCAATGACTATAACCCAGTGCTGGACATTGACACAGGTCTCTTTGTCTTCTCCAATCCTGACTTCCTTTCAGATACTGTACCTCAATAAAACAGATTTCAGGAGACCTCTTGCTTTAGCTGGAACTGAGATGGCTCCCTCTTCACCTGTTCCTTTAGTGAACCCTAAAAACCCTGGCTCTCATCCTGGAGAGATTTGACCCTGGCTAAATGCTGTGTATCCAGTTTGCCAACTAATACAAATGATGCTGAAACTGGTTTTCACAAATGTAATACGTATTGTACATGTACAAAACTTGAGAAGTATTTCATTTGTTAACACAGGTTCCCAAAGATAGTACGATCCTGTCAGTGCAGGAAAAAAGTCAAAAACACACTGGCTTCATCATGACTAGTAGTTTTGAGCCTAAAGACAGAGCCAGGCCTTGTCGCTGAACATGAAACTCATAGCCCCAGTGTTAAAAGGAAAAATCCCTCATCAGCACTCTTTGCTTGTAGTGGGGCCATATCCAGAACATGGAATGGGACAGTGCTTCAATGTGACTGAATGCTATGTATTTCATGATAGGATTATAAGTTCACCTGGCCTATTTCTGAGGTAGACAATTATAACAAGAGCTAGAAGGACTTACAGCAGAATAGCAGACTCCATCAGTGAATGGGGGTCTAACAGGCAGTAGGTTACCATTGTTTGCATATTTACCTGCTGGCTCTGATGCTCATGCTTTCATCATCCATGTTCTTACTTCAGAAAATCACAGATAGGGGCCCGGCAGGATGGCTCAGTGGTCTAAAGTGCCTGCAGGTGGCTGCAGGGACAGCGGTTCAATCCCTGGCACCACATGCTGCGCCAGCCCTGCCCTCAGGGCAGGCTGAGCCAGCCATAAAAATAAAGAAACAAACAAAAGTTCTGAAACAAGAAAAAAAAAAAAAAAAGAAAATCACAGATAACTATACAGCGAAAACCGATAATGCATACACAAGATGACTTTTGCATTCCACCAGATCCGGCCTATGATCAGACGACACATATTAAAGCCCTAACTATTCTCGGTTGCCTACATCAATGTGGCATGTGCTGCTCAGTGGGCCCCAGATGTCTGACACGAGCCACTGGAGTTAGAAGACTTTGCAGGAATGGATCTCTCTTGGCTGATAGCAATTGCTCAGAAAGTGTTTCACAGTGGAGAAGATGCAGAACAAAATTATAGACAGAAGGAGAAAAGCAGTGCTGGTGCCTTAGAGGAAGGAGACCAGTCGGGAAACGGAAGAAGCCGTGCTTGCTCGGATCCGGACCGGCGTGCCCACTTCAGTCAGAAAGGGACATCTCAAGCGCAAATGTCCAGAGCAGCTAGAGAGAGAAAAACAGAAAGTGTTCATGACGAATCAGAGGAAACTTCACATTGGTGGGGTCCTGGGTCTCCACCTCTCAGCCCCAGGGAACCCATGCTAACTGCCAGTGCAGGCACAAAGCTGGTTAGGGTTTTGATAGATGCCACTGCAGACTTGTTGGGAGTCACCCAGCTGGCGGCCTTAGCTGCAAGCCAGAGGTTAGTCAATGTTTTCCAAAGGACCTAGAAATTTCTAAATAGTCTTTATAATTACAAACTGAAAATAAAAAGTTTATTATGTTCCTGATCCTTCTGCTAATGTCTCAATAGCTATTCAAGATATCAGACACTGAATCAACGATATGTGAAATGAGGAGGTCCCCTGGAATCTATCCTTACCATCTTTATGGGAAGTCACTACTGTCTCCTTGGTAAAAAAATCTTTAACTATATTCATAATTACACTGTTGATGTTATTATTTGTCCCATGTGTGTTTGATTGCTTTTGGCTCTGTCTCCTCCAGATTCAGTTATATGCTACCCAAGATACCTGCCTGGTGTCTGTTGTGGCTTTTACATAGAACTTTTGGAGATATCTCTGACTTCCTGTCAACAGCCATGACCCCATTCTGCCTGAAGAAGCCAGAGCTGTCATCAGCCATGGTTCCCTCAGGGCAGCTCAGGTTACTTCTTCAGAAGGGGGAATGTTGTAAGCAGGTAAATTGGATAGAAATATTATAGGCAGTCAGACAGGGCCAGGCCTTCAAGGAGACAATATGGAAGACAAGGTGACTTCATTACTTTGGAGACAGACACTCCTGTTGTGGGCCAGACCTCAAGACAAAAGAATCAACAAATGCAGCCAAGTACCTCTCTAGGGATAGTCATCAGGGGTTGATATTCTACATAGGTACCATTCACCTTGAAAGAGCCACAATCTAACCCAACCCTCAAAAGTAAGAGACCCTATTCCATATTCCTGCCAGCTTGCTATGCTACATGACTGGCTTCCTCATTTGGTACTGGACTTAACCAATTTTACCTAAGCAATGGTGCTGTAACCTTATTGGTTAATCAGAGTTTTGTCCCGCCTCATGTCCACCTAAGTGAGTTCCCATGCTTGCTACCTTAGACCTGCCTTGCCACATGGTTCCACTGTATAAAAACAACTGGAAGAGACAGTTTCCTGAGTAACCCACTCAGGTCCTCTTTCTGTCCCTCTCCAGGACAGGAGCTTTCTTTCCCCCAAAAAAATATATTCTGCTAGTAACCTCTGTTTGCTCCTAAAATTCATCTTTGGTTTTAGAGAACACAAACTTGCCCAGGTACCTTTCAGGCTGGAGTTTCATTCCCCAGTCTCAACAGGAGATTCCTGGCTGAGCTCAGATGACCAGAATGCTGAGAGGTATCACAGCCAGTGAAGACCAGGCTCGGGAGTTTTCTGGTGGCAAGGACTGCACTGGCAGTGGTACTCCACACCCTGTGTACTGCGCTCTGGCTGAAAACCTGTGTTCATTTGCAATATGCAGTGACATTTCAAGAAACTTAAATGAAAAGCAAATGGACAGAAACCTACCTTAAGTTACAATATCAAAGAACCATGTCCCCTCAACCAGTTCCCAGATTGGAGCCAGTTTATAGGCACAGAACCTTTGAAGGAAGGAGTATGCAGGTCCTCTTGAGGAGGTTCACCAGCACACCGCCAAAAGCTCATATGGGTAGTGTTCACCATCTTGACCCTAAGGTGCCTTAAGCAAGGTAATTGTACCCTGGTGGAAGTAAAATCATCAGCCACTTTGCAGACAGCTGGATACTGAATCTCAACCAATGCTAATTCCAGAAGATCCAGAACATCACAGTGGCCTCCACTGAGAGCAAGGCCCATGGAAGTCAGGTGATCAAGGTCTAACTCAGTCCTGTAGGCCCCTGAATCCTTCCTGGAGCTATTTCTCTGAGTCCAAAATGTGTAATTGGTACAGACGCACTCAGTACTCTGTGGAATCCTCATATGGGTTCTCTGACCTATAGTGTGAAGGTCACTGTGGTTGACAAGACCAAATGGAAGCCGTTGGACTCACTTTGACCTTTTAAAATAGTAAAACAGAAAAAATATCATTTAAAAAGTTATTATTATTATTATTATTATTATTATTATTTTGTATTTATTACAGGGCCTACAGGATCTCACTACGTAGATGGGACTCATAGTGATCCTCCTATGTTCAGCCTCTCATGCACTGGGATTACAGGCACATGCCACCATGCCCAGTCTCAATCACCAGCTCAGTGTGCCCCAGGGTGGAGCCATTTGGGCATGCCTGGGATTGAACCAGGTTACTGTGCAATCTGAGTTACCCACTGTGGCCTGGCTATTATCTGACCATCAAGCCAAAAAGCTATGCGTGCCCAGCAACAATCCATCATTACGTGGGACCGGCATGTATTCGACCGAACCAGAGCAGACCCAAGGACACAGGTAAGTCAGAATAAGGAGTTGTCCTGGTGCCATGGCTCCTACTCCATAGCCTTCTCGCTCCCAGAATGCACTTGTGGTCTCATGGGGCACACCATATTATTAGCTGGCGGAGGAAGAGCAGGATAGGGCCCTTCTGATGGTTATGCTATGCAGGAACCAACCAGAAGTGGGGAGCCGGTGCATGGCACCCCTTTCAGAGCTTCTCTGAAAGACAGTGGTGAAGGGAAATCTTGATAATGGCAGAACTTCAGGCAGGGAACATAGAACTGCTTCTTGCCTGAAAGAAAAAATGGCCAGATCTGTGACTGTACATTAATTCATGGGCTGAGTCTTCTCAGCCTGGGGCACCCTGAGATGGTGACTGAGACAGGCTGTGGTGACATACGCCTGTAATTCCAGTGTCTTGGGAGGCTGAAAACAGAAAAATCACTGTAAGTCCAATCTGTGTAGGGAAACCCTGTAGGCCCTGTACTAAATACATGAAGAAGAAGAAGAAGAAGAAGAAGAAGAAGAAGAAGAAGAAGGAGGAGGAGGAGGAGGAGGAAGAGGAGGAGGAGAAAACTGGTGCTCTGCCTGGTTAGGTTCCTCTTCCCTAAATGTCAAGGGGGTGCTGGAGAAACTCCCTGGTCCAAGTTCTAGTTTCACTACATAGATCCGACTCAGAGTGATTCTCCTGTTTCCAGCCTCCCAAGCGCTGGAATTGTGGGAGTCCACCACCCCTACAGTCTCAAGCACCCTGTCAGCAAACCATGCAGGCCCAGCCTACACCAAAAACTAGGGATGGAACTCCAGCCACAGCTTCCTGCTAATTCTTCTCAGTGCCACTGAGCACCCAGTCTCAAGCCCTTTTTTCAGGGCACCTGCTTATTCATCAGCAAAATGACTGTCGTTTACAAAAATCAAGAAAAGTGCCAGTCTCAGGAGCAACGGAGAGGGTCAGCCTAGAACACAGGGTAGGGGCTCCCCGTCCGCCGCCTCAGTTCTCAGCGTGTGGCTGCACCCTTTCCTGCCACAGGTCCCTTCTCCTTATCTCTTTGGGACCGTACAGCGCAGCAACAGCTCTACAGGGTGATCTCACCAGACAGATCTCAGATCCAGCCTTATGCTGTGACACAGTGAAACAGGGAGATAAAAGGAAGACGTCCGGCTCCAGCCCTGAGTGCGTGATGGAGCACACACAACACACATTGGCTTGTTTTGCCCTACGATGGCTTCGGCGTCAACGGCACACACGGCTGAAGGCAGCAGGCTAGGAGTGAGCACAGCTGACCCCGAGCAAGCTGCCAGTCAGCCACCAGGCCCTGCTTCTGGAAAGAAGGATCTGGAAAGCAGGAAAGGGAATGGGACCCTCAACTACCCGCATCCCAAGGCTAAATGTTGACTACCAGCCTAAGGACTGAAGCAGCCTCCCGCTTGCACTGCCCACTTCGCGAGCACCACTTGCGGCAGGGGGCGGAGCACCAAGCAGGTGGTGTGTGCTGGGATGGCAAAGACGTAAAAGCCAGAAAAAGGCTGTGGGAGGGACAGGCGCACCCACACCGCACCCCAGTGGAGAGCACCAGTTAGGAACACAGATGGGGGACAGGGTCCTCATTCCAGGACCGGGTGATACAAATTGTTGGTCACATACAGAACGAAAATCCAAGAAAACGGCCCAGCCATGTGCAGCCTGGAAACCTGCTGCACCTGTCCACCCAGTGTGCGGATCGGGGAGCGCACAATGAGCCTAGGGCTCCTGCGGGAGGAGGGTGATCCACCCGGTCTCCTGCACACAGAAGCCATGGCTGGCAGTGGGAGCCGCAAATGCGAAGACTCAGGAGGGATAGCCGGAATCTCCACACACTCCTAACTTAGGATGGCTCCCCGCACTGGCACGCAGACACAGCTCCAAGCGAAGCTATGTAAGGGCAACTGGCGCGCCCCAGCCTAGGAAGACCCCCTCCACTCGTGGCAGCAGCCCTCCTGGCTGCCTGACTCCACCAGTCCCAAAGTCCAAGCTCTCCATCCCTGGCCACGCCCACTCGGCCTGGGTCCCACGCAGCCCAATTGCAGGCAGCTCCCCAACACCCACACCTGGGCTAACCTGAGCGCTTTTGCCTGGGGCTAGGCAGAGCTGGTCGGACAGAGGTCGGGGAGGACCGCCAAGGTCACACCACATCCACCCAGAGAAGACCCTGGGGGAACATCTCTTCCACCTCTGGCGCTGTGCCTAGGTAAAGAAGAAACATTAAAATGATGGGGGGGGGGATAGGAGCGACCCCAGTTAGGCACAGCTAACCAGAGAGGAGGGCAGGGTCTAAGAAGGCAGGCTCAGCTGTGTGTCAGAGAGCAGGCTGTGCCACAGCGTCCTAGGGGTCACTTCCTGTGATCTGGGGATGGCGGTGGCGGGGTGTACATGTTAAGTCAGGGGAGTATTTTTCACCGGGCTCATTTATCCAGCTTGCTGTGACAAAACAAAGTCCAGGTGGGCGGGTCTTGCTGTGCTCCTCTACTAAAGGCTGGCCAAGCGCTCCTGCCCCCAGAAAGCCGCATCAGCCCACAGTTGCTGGGGCGCAGCCATGGTGACCCTGGGCCTGGTGCTCACAGGCTTGCTGGTGGCCATCCTGGGCTACCTGTATCTGCCGGGGCTCTTCCGACAGCGCAGGCCCCAGGAGCCCCCCCTGGACAAGGGCTCCATTCCCGGCCTTGGCCATGCCATAGCTTTCCGGAAGAACATGCTGGAATTCCTGAAGGGAATGCAGGCCAAGCACGGTGATGTGTTCACCGTGCAGCTGGGGACCCAGTTCTTCACCTTCGTCATGGACCCCTTCTCCTTTGGCCCCATCATCAAGAATACAAAGAAGACTCTGGACTTTAAGCAGTACGCCCAAGAGATGGTGCAAAAGGTGTTTGGATACCAGGCCTTGGGGAATACCCTTCCCATGATGCATTCAGCAAGCACCAAGTACCTCATGGGGGATGGCCTGAAGGACATGAATAGGGTCCTACTGGACAAGCTGTCCCTAGTGCTTCTGGGGCCCAGGGGCCCAAGACAAGATGCCAGCTGCTGGCGAGAGGACGGTCTCTTTCACTTCTGCTACAACAGCTTGTTCAAGGCTGGCTACCTGAGCCTGTTTGGCTGCACGAATGATAAGGAGCAGGACCTGCTACAGGCAGAGGAGACGTTCAAAAAGTTCCGCAGGTTCGACCTTCTTTTTCCCAGGTTTGTCTACTCCCTGCTGGGGCCCTGGGAATGGATTGAAGTGGGCCAACTGCAGCGTCTCTTTTACAAGCTGCTGTCTGTGAGACACAACCCGGAGAAGGACAGCGTGAGCAACTGGCTGAGCTACATGACCCGCTGCCTGAGCGAGTGGGGGACCACCCAGGACATGCTGGACAAGTTTAACTTCATGATTCTCTGGGCCTCGCAGGGAAACACAGGGCCCACCTCGTTCTGGGCCCTCCTGTTCCTCCTGAAGCACCCAGAAGCCATGCAGGCTGTGAAGGAGGAGGCCGCCCAGGCCATGCGTGGGACCAAGCTGGAAGCCACACAGTTGTTCACCTTCCCTCTCAGTGCCCTGCAGCACACGCCCATCCTGGACAGCGTGATGGAAGAGACCTTGAGGCTGGCGGCCGCGCCCACCCTGGCCAGGGTGGTGCTGGAAGACTACACCCTGAAGATGGCCAGTGGGTGTGAGTACCTGCTCCGCCATGGAGACAGAGTGGCTATCTTCCCCTACCTCTCTGTGCACGTGGACCCTGACATCCACCCCGACCCCTTCTCCTTCAAGTACGATCGCTTCCTCAACCCTGATGGCAGCCGAAAAATGGACTTCTATAAGGTGGGCAAGAAGACCCACTTCTACAACATGCCATGGGGCTTGGGCGCGTCCATCTGTCCGGGCAGGTTCTTTGCCCTCAGTGAAATTAAGCTCTTTATTCTGCTGATGGTCACATACTTTGACCTAGAGCTGGTGGACCTTGACACCCCAATTCCCCCTATAGACCCGAGGCGCTGGGGCTTTGGTGTCACACAGCCCAGCTGTGAGGTACGTTTCCGCTGCCGTCTGAAGCCCATGGACTGAGCTCAGCCAACCCTGGCTAGGAGGGACCTGGGGTCTCCCGCTTCTGCTCACCCCCTGCAGCCCCACCCACCCTGGCCAGCCCTCCTGCTGTCCTGCTGTCTCACTCTCTGGCCCCTTTGTCATCTCACCATCTGTAGAACGATCCTGGCAAAAAGTGCAGCGGAAGGGCAGCAGCTGGGGCCAAGTCTGCGGAGCGAGGGTGCCCGCTTCCCACGTGCTCACAAGAAGCGCTGCGCCTTGCGAACCTTGCCACCCACCCTCTTACCCCACTGTCTCCCACTTTCTGTGGGTGTGGGGTTCCAGAAAATGTTATCTTATAGTCAAGCCACAGGTACAATTTCTAATTTCTTAGTAGACAAGTATTTTAAAAGTCAGAAAGCATAGAATTCATTTTTACGATATATTTAAATAGAACTGGGCCCTTCCAGATTGTTTGCATTTTGACATGTGACTAATCTATAAATATTAACAAAATATTTTTATGCTGCTTTTCTTCTGCCCCTCCTTCAAAGTCTGGGCTGTGCTTTGTCCCTGTACCACTGCACAGCCTAGCCGGTCCACATCGCGAGCGCCCACAGCCTCACATGGCTGGTAGCCTCCTCTGATGTCCTGAGTATTTGGGGGGGATCTGCGTGGTGGCCTTGTCTCCTACCTGCATGGAGCCTTCAGGGTGCCCCACCCCGCCTTAGTCGACACAGCTGTCTCCGAGTCACACCAGTTGATCTGTTCCCTGCTGTGCCCAGGGCCACTCCTCTTCCTGATCTGCCTGCCTGTCCTGCCTGGGTGGCCCTCCAGCCCTTACTCCGGGAGACATCAGAGCCACTCTCTCTTTCTCTCATGATCCCCCAGCTAATTGGCTGTGTGTCCCCAACACCCCAGTGCCTCTGCAGCGTGTCCCCTCTGGCTGTCCCTGCTGCCAGTCTGCCCTGTGTCCTTTGCAGCACTGTGCCCCAGAGACACCCCACCCTGTGTGAGTGTCCCTTCCAAAGCCCTCTGGTCGGCAGCCTTTTGCTGGCTGCCGCACCCCCGGCACTTGAGCGGTGCCACAGTGGCCCCCCAATCTCCCCATCCGGGGTGGTTCCAGCCTGCCTGCTCTCTGCAAGCAGGGCCACTGCCCCACTGCCTGCCCCACTGCCTGCCGCTCCTGGCGGCCCTGTGGGTTTCTCCCCGACCAGCCCTGCAGGCTTCCCCCTCCCTGAGCCCCTCTACACGGTGACCCAGCACCCCCGCTAGCATCGTTCTCTTCCACACCTCCTCCTGCCCTGTGTCCCAGCCCGGAGCCCACCCAGTTGATTTTGTGTTCATTCTTCTGACCGCACATGCTAAGTTTACATTAAATGACAGAATCTTGACAGTCCTTGTCAGCTGCCCGACTCGGTGTCCTGACTCCTTCCCGCCCTTCTCCTGTCACAGCCTTATAGACATGCATTCCAGGGCAGGGTGGGAGTGGGACAGCATTGTTCCCCAGCTGTGGCTGCTGAAGGCTGGGCCCTAGGAGGGCGGGTGGGAGCTACACAGACAGCAGCAGAAGGTGGGCCAGCCCCAGGAGCCCCAGCAAGGTCCCGGAGGAACCCCCTCTGCTGGTGCTGTCCCACCTCTCCCATGCACTCTTCCTGATCTCCTAGGTGTCTGTGCTGTCCTATGTGACCCAGGGCTAACGGCCACTTTTTTCTGGGCTTAGCTGCGCAGAACTGGTCCACTCAGACTGCACAGCCTCACAACTGACAGCAGAAGCTAGGATTCCCTTCCTGTTCCGCAGGGACAGCACAGCCCAAGAGGAGGATGGCGGCCGGGGAGGCAGGCATCCCAGAGCCGTTGACAGCCACCTCCCATGCAGCCGGGCCCTGGCCCATGACAAGGGCCCCTGGATCCAGGAGGCAGGACCTTCTTGTCCCTGTCGGGCAGTGCTGAGTCCTCCCTTTCCCCACGCCCCCAGGAAAGCAGAGCCAGGCCCGCCTGGGGAGCAGTCCATCCACTGAAGGCCTAAGCTCAAGTCAGGACCCGGCCGTGGCACAGCGGCCGTGCAGTCATCCCAGGAACCGCACCAGCCGGGCTGGCTAGGCACAGCCAGAGAATGGAAGCAGCAAGCGCTAGGCAGGGAGCCCAGACCCGCCCCTCGTCTCAGCGTCCCCTGGGCACCGCTGGCAGGAAGACAGAGATGCTGATGGGCCACCTCACCTCTGCCTGCCCGGAAGCGGCAGCCCTGCTCCCTGGCTTCTGCACCTCTCCCCAGTCCTTGGAGGCCTGGGAGGAGACTTTTGCAGCACTGCTCTGAGGGCCATGGCAGTGTCCAGGCACTGGGAAAAGAAGATCTGCCTCCATGAAGAGAGACGCCAGAACCATCCCAGGCAGTGCGGGGAATGGGGTGGGGGGGCACGCCCCTGCGCATGCTGCTCTGCTGGAGTCCCCGCAGGGGCCCGGAGCGCAAGGCCTCAGCTGGACGGGGCAGGAAGGGTGCACCTGCCCAGGCCTCTGAGGGAGTAGAGAGGAGCCTGAGTCCAAGTCAGGAGTGCGGCTGCTGCACGGGGACCCTGAGACAGGAGGGGGACTCACATTCCGGACCTCCTACCCCACCCCCGGCATATGTGGCAGCCCTACTTAGGCTACAGCTATCTACATCTACGCAGAGACAGGTACCTGGGGACAAAGCGGCACCCACACACCAGTCCACGTCAGCAGCTTCCACACTGTGCTAGCCACGTAAGCAGCACACTGGGTCGGCCGTGGCACAGAGTGTGCACTCCGTTCAGATGAGCACGCATGTACACACCTGTGCACACACATGTGCTCATGTACATGTCTGCCAAAGCCAGTGAGAAGGCTACCAGTGCCCTTGCTTGGCATTCCTGGGCCACCCGGCTGCATCATGAGCGCAGGGTCCCCTCATGCCAGTCCATGCTGGGACAGCTCGGGCCGTGCCCTCTGCCTCTGCCTGTGAGCAAGGCACAAGTCCCATGGGGCAACACTCGCAGCTCTAAGGAGAACCCATCTTCCCTGTCCCAAAACACGTGGCCACCTTCAGAGCTGGCTTCACTCCCAGGACAAAGGGAGCTGGCAGTCCATCCTGAGCAAGCGGAGCCTGCATCCTGGGGAGCACAGAACAGTGGAGCTGACTTGGGCCCCCTGGGGGACAGTGGGCTGAGGACATCCATGCCATAGGACACTGGCTAGAGTGCAGGGAATAGATGAGGGAAAACATACTACTGGGGCCCTGGCGTAGGTCTCCTGCTCAGAGGTCCGAGGACAATAAGACGCAGACAAGAGATGTGTTTTAGTTGCAAGGATATTCAAAGCCAAATGGCAGGCTAGGATACAAGGCTCACTGCTCCTGGCCTTTATGGGGTGCACGGCATAGTCGGGGGTGCGGGAGGTGCTGTTTGATAGCAAAAGTGGTGGGGCCGAGCTTCTGGCATGGACAAGGTTAGAGTTAAGAAGAAAGGCATTTTTGGAAATGCACATGGGAGCAGGCCGTGGTTAACTAGTAACCCGGCTGTCTGCTCACTCACTCCCGAGCCAGAAGCACTTTGTGTAAGACCAGCCGGTGACACATGCTGTCTTGCTTGGTGGCGCCTTGACATCACAAACCACTAGCTTCAGCTCCAGCCACTGGATTGAAAACGAATCTGTCTTGGAGCCAGCCAGAGGTCTCACAAGTCATATAGGGCTAGGACAGATTCTCCATTTATTTTTGTGCCAATTTATTAGTACTAATTACTGGTTGCTCTATACCACCTCAAGTTGGTCCTCAGCAAGATATGACATCCCTCAATCCTCTTTTACCAGGCATTTACTCAAAAACCAACAGAGAGAAGAAAAGAGAAAAACATTTTAAAGTCAAAAAGAACTCTGAGCATGTACTGTGTCCCAAACACGAGGGCATGTGCAGAGGATGCCGAGCGTTTGCAGCCCACTTGTGGCCCTGCCAGCTTCAGTCCCACTCTCCACCCTCATCCCTCGCCTGGCTCCAGGCGCAGGCACGCAAGACAGAAGCCCCCAGAGGCGCAGGTGCTGTGTGCTCCCCGATGGGAAGGAAGCACGGAGTGCTGTAGAAGCCCCAAGGAGAATCTCATCATCACCTCCACCAGTGACAGGGACATGGCCATGGGGGCCCTGGAGGAGGACGCTCTGAGCCAGCACTGCAGTCAGGAGGGCACTGCGCCCACGCAGGAGGGCGTCCATGGGTCTGGGCCACCACAAGCAGGCACATCCTAGGCCAACCGGCGATGCCGGATTCCGAGGCTGGACCCTGGTCCACATGACGCCCGCACCGTGGCAGCATGGGAACCTCCTGTTTGGGCTCATGCCTCTGGTCTGTGTCCCTGTGTGTCCCTGGCTTCCCCTGGGTCATGCGTCCTCCACAGGCAAATCTCTGGTGAATGGCTGGTGCAGGGTATGGTAGGCGTGTAGGAAGCTCAATGATTATGTACCACAGCACGTTAAATAATTTCATAGTAATCAGAAGGAGGTTTATTTGGGCTTGTAGTCTTGGGGGGTTCCAGTCCCAGGGTGGGTAAACCTGTTGCTCGGCCTCTTGTGGGCAGTGTACCACCAGCACACTGCGTACTTCATAGCCAAGAAATGAAGGCAAGGCCAAGGCTGTGACCTCGTCGAGCCCAAAGTTCCGCCCCACATGATCAAGACCTGCTCTGGGCTCCCCTTCGCCAGCACTGCCCTGGAGGCTAGCCCCTCAGCCCCTGGGCATGGGGGCACATGAACCATAAACACCCTGGTCTCAGCTGCAGGTTTTGCCCGACCTCTACCCAGGCCAGGGCCGGCAGAGTGCCCCACCACACCTCCCATGGCCTCCCAAGTGCAGCGCTCGGCCCTGGCATCATCTGGGACCGGGGCTTGGCCTGAGGACAGGCTGGAGGAACATACGGGAGGGACAAAAGAGAAGAGGAATGTCAAGGCAGAGTGCAGAGAGGGCGGAGCCCATGGCAAGGTGTGCATGCCTAGAGCAGACACAGACCTGGCAGGGAAAGGGGGTCCAAGCCAAGGCCTAGGTGGATGGGAGGAACCTCATCTTCCTGGGGGCAGCAGCCCGACACAGTGGCACCCCTGGGATCCCCAGGGAATGAGCCTGTGGTCCCCAGAAACAGTCAGGGTGCAGACAGAAGGGGAGCTGGGTAACCACTGTGGCCCACAGGGAAAAAGTGGAGGAGGCTGCGAACTGGTTTCAGGGCTCCTAGGGGTGATACTCAGAGTGGAACCCCAGGTAAGTGGTGCAGGCTGGCCTGACCCAGCTTCAGGGACTCCCTACATCTTCCAAGTTCTGGGAGCCTGTGGCCTGCCCCTGGGCCAGTTCACTCAGGGTGGTCATGTCCTCTTGGGACGTCAGCTGGCTGCTCTCGGAGGCCCTGGACAGCGAGGCCCTGGTGGGGCTGAAGGTCTGCTGCCGTCCAAGCACGGTGGCCAGCAGAGCCTTCAGGTACTGGCGGAAGCGGCGGCTGGAGAACGCATAGAGCACGGGGGTGAAGCAGCAGTGGAGGAAGGCCAGGCTCTCGGTCACCTGCATGGTATAATCCAGGCGCTGGCTGACCTGACAGTCCCCGAAGACCTGCAGGTCCAGCAGCGAGTGGAGGAACAAGGTGAGGTTGTATGGGAACCAGAAGGTGAAGAAGGCCACCACCAGGGCCGCTGCCATCCTCAGTGCCCGGGCCTGTCCCTGGGGCCGCAGCCTGACCAGGACACAGCCGATGCGGGTGTAGAAGAAGATCATGGCCAGGAAGGGAAGGAGGAAGCCTAGCAGATTCTGCTGGAAGCGGAGGAAGAGCTTCCAGGTGGTTCCATGTCCACCAAAATCCGGATAGCAGCTCCATACGCCCTTGGGGTGCTCATGCACCTGCACAAAGACCATGTCGGGGACAGAAATGGCCAGCGCCACAGCCCACACCAGGGCAGCCAGGAGCAGGCTCTTGACCCGGGTCCTCAGCCTGTGCAGGGGCTGGGCATGGACGATCTCCAGGTACTTGTCCAGGCTCATGCAGCTGATGAAAAAGATGCCGCTGTAGAGGTTGATGGTGTAGAAGGTGCTTACCACCTTGCACAAGAAACCGCCAAAGACCCAGTGCCAGGCCACAGAGATGGCCCAGAAGGGCAAGGTCACCACAAAGAGGAGGTTGGAGATGGCCAGGTTCAGCAGGTAGACCTCAGCCATCCGCCGAAGGGGCACGCTGCGGAGCAGGACCATGAGCAACAGCAGGTTCCCTCCCAGGCCCAGCACGAAGACCAGGCTGTAGAAGATGGGCAGGAAGATGCGGGCGAAGGACCGGACCTCATCCTTTGTGCACAACAGGAAGACCACTGACTCCAGGTAGTCATAGTCATAGTAGAAGCTGCTGTTCTCAGAAGCAGCATCTTTGGTGGTGAGGGCTAGAGGGGAAGCAGTGGTGGCCATTGCAGGGGGCACTCCTGGGCCTGGAGCTCTACAGTGGGGTGAGAAAAAGAATTCGGTGAGTGCTGTGTAGCCATCGTCTCTCCCGGATCACAGCAAGTGCTGCCCCAGTGTGCTCCTTGGATGCTTCAGGTTAGAACACAAACTGGGGGGCACCATGATGTCACCTTGGACAAGTGACTTCACCATTGGGTGCCTTTGAGTGGCTTTGCTGCTTTCTCCCTCCTCCCCTCACACCATTTAGAAAGATCTCTAATATCTTTCAGGTTGTGCTTCACTATTGAGGGAGGTCAGCTCATCAAGTAATTATGCCTCAGCACCTCAGACTAAAGCACGGAGCACTCCAGCTTCTTCCACAGACTGAATCAGGGAGCATTCCAGGTTCTTCCACAGGCCCCTCACTTGTACTGTGTCCATCTTTGCCCTTGACTTTACCCACTTGGCTCTGAACCTCACCAAAATACATGCATGGTATTCTTTCTTAAAATTTCAAACAAGTGAAACCAAAACTGTATTTGAAAGAGCGCAGACCAACAGAAGGGGAGAGAGGAGAGTGGTAGGCACGGATTCAAGATGGCGGTGGCCTGGGTAGGAAGTCTCAGGCAGGCATGGGGTAGGCCACGGTGAGAGTATGAGCTGCCATCTACTTTCTCCTGGAGCAGTGGCTTTCCAGGACTTTATTGTCAAAAATAATGTCTGTGCATTACAAGCAGCAGACTTTGCAGGCTTGTTTTTTTCTCTCGGCTCCAGGGATTGAACTCAGGACACTGCCCTTGCCCGGCAGGCACTTATTCTATGAACTACTTCCCTGCCCACTATTTTTATATCTACTTGAAGTGACAAACAGCCACTCACAGTCACTGGTCACCGCATGACTGCCCACGTATGCAGCGAGTCCTAACCACATCAGAGTAGCCACACCGACGCATTCATCACGTGGTCATTTCTTTCACACTCCTCTCTCCCAGCTTTGTGAAATGCTCAGCAAGTTGCCACCGCCCCACGCTGTGTCCCACATGCCACAGCCTGCTCTTCTGCTCTGACTAACGCTGCACCTGTCGCCAGCCCCTCCCCAGCCCCCGCAGCCCCGGCCCCTCTACTCCAACCCCGGCTTCCAGGAGAGGAACCTTCTTGCTTTCGCACACTAGTGGCAGCAGATGGCTTTTGCAGCAATGCACCTGGCTTTTCTCTTCTAACACCATGTCCTGGCCAGGAGCCCAGCACTCAGGAGGCCGAGGCAGGAGGACCGCTGAGAGGCCAGGCCGGGCGACACTGCAAGATGACCCTGTCTCAGAACAAACGCACAGCCTGAGCTACAGCGTCCTCGGGTCTGCACAAATGACAGGATTCTATGATATTTAGTGACTGACTAAGACCCCGCTGTGCAGTGTGTGTATGCAGTGCATTTGCCTCATTCATCCCTGTGTGGTGGTCAGCTCGGGCGAGTTCTTATCGCGGCAGTCGTGAGCAGAGCCGCACGATCAGGCTGCAGCCAGGGGGCCATCTCTGCAACATTCTGGCCTCATTTTCTTTGGACAATATCCAGTAGTGTGATTACCAGACCATATGCTATTATTTATATTTAAATTACGTTTATTTTATTTTATTTTATTTTATTTATTTATTTATTTATTTTTTTTTTTTTGAGACAGGGTCTCGCTATGCAGTTGAAGCTGGCCTTGAGCTCACTTTTGTAGCCCAGGCTGGTCTCGAACTCACACCAATCCTCCTGCCTCAGCCTCCCGAGTGCTGGGATTACAGGCGTGAGCCACCACGCCCGGCTTAAATTACGTTTATTTTAACTAATACATGAACCATGGAATTATACATATTTATGTGGTACTGTGTGAAGTTTCAAAACATGTAAGCATTGTATAATATTTAAGTCAGGGGTTGGTGAGATAGCTCAGCAGTCTAAAGCACCTACTTAGGCAAGCTTAGTCAACCACAGGGACTGCAGTTCGATCCCTGGCACCACATGCTGCACCAAGCCCCACTCCCAGGGCAGGCCGAGCCAGCCATAATATAAATAAATAAAGTTTAAAAATAAAATAAAATATCAGCTTTAAAACATAATAAATCAAGTTACTTGCATCTGCTTAAACATTTTTTTTTTTTTTTTCAGTATTAGGGATTGATCCCAGGAGCACTCTATCTCTAAAGTAAACTATATGCCCAGCCTCTTTAATTTTTTATTTTGAGGCAAGGTCTTGCTAAGTTGCTTCTCTTTTCTTCTTTTCTTTTTTTTTTTTTTTTTTTTTTGTATTTTAGGGAAGGGCCTATAGCATGCATGTTCAGGGTCTCACTACTAGATAATACTGGTAGTGTGATCCACCTATTTACAGGCCTCCTAAGAGCTAGTATTACAGGGACACACCACCACACCCAGTCTCAGCTGCTGTCTCAGTGTCCTGGGAGCCCAGCACAGCAGGACTGGGGAGTGAACCCCCAGCCCATGCCCCTCTTGCAGGCACTTTAATCCGCTGAGCTATTTGGCCTGCCCAAGCATTCTTTATTAATATAAAAGACCTAAAAATCCACCAGGTGAGGTGGCACACCCCATCAACTCAGCACTCAGGAGGCTGAGGCAAGAGGATCATCCCAAGTTCAAGACTAGCCTGGGCTACAGAGTGAGTTCAAGGCCAGCCTGAGTTGGCCCTCAGAGAGAGAGAGAGAGGCAAAGGAAAGGAGGAAAGAAAGAAAGAAACAAACAAACAAACAAAGAAACAAAGAAAGAAAATGGAATACTGGGGCCTAGTTTCTTTCTTCCATGTGCAAATAACCAGGTTTCCTAGCTCCTCAGACATGCTAGGTGAATGCTGTGTCCCTGCGCTACACCCTCTGTCCAGAAAAAGTTCCTCAAGTCACCTCCTATGAGCCAATGACAAGCGTCTGTCATGAACTAAGAAGTGTGCTCACACCTGCGCTGTGTCCAGCAGAAGCAGACCGGCTGCAGGCTCGGCCAGGGCCTTCGGGAGCAGAGAGGAAGGCGGGGAGGCAGAGCCGCCAAGCCGTGGAGCCACTGTGCCTGGCCCGGTGTGTTGCCTTTCGCCCTCTGATTTGGGTGGAGCTGAGCCTTCCCATATGCCCAATGCTCATTTGTATTTCTTTTGTGACTTATTTGTTGTTTGCGGGTGAGGGAGTTGCTTTGTAGGGAGTCTTATAGGTGTATGTCTTCATTACTTTTTACTCGTTGCTGGGACAAATACCCGACACTCAAGATGAAGGAAGGAAAGGTCTATTTAGCTCACAGTTACTGGAGGCTTCAGTCCATATTCGGCTGGCCCAAGGCTGAGTGGAACAGGGCAGAGAGCGTCCAGTTCATGGCGGCGGGACAGCAACAGAATGGTGACAGAGGCAGCCAACCAATCAGGGGAGCAGAGAGCAGCAGTTCTAATCTGTCTCTCTGTCTCTCTTTAAATTACATCAGGCTCTCTGCCTTAGCCTGTCCACCTCAGGCCACACCTATAATTCCCAGCAGTACTCAAACCAATAATCTCAGCAGTACTAAAACACATAATCCCAGGGACTCATAAGTCAAGTCTCAATCTATAGAAGTCCTCGCCCCATGATTGCATGAGGCTTTGGGGGGACAACTAGACATAAACCGTAACAGTGTGGATTTTTCTTCTTACATAGACTGCAGTCCTTCCCACTAGGAGTTCTGCCTTTTCAAAGAAATATTGGTCACAGGATTTTGGAAAAACTGTGGGCTCCGGGGCTTCCTCTGGGCCCAAGTGCGCACACTGCCATGAGCTCACAGGGATGGAAACTGCAGGGCTTCCAGAGCAGAGGTGCACCTGGATCCTCCCGCCCTATAAGCTCTGCCCCAAAGGGGTATCTGGAGCAGTTGCGGGGAGCTCACATGGGTGCTCTGTCTCAGTCCCAGGGCTCTGTGGGTGCCGCCCAGTGCAGGACCCTGCCCTGGAGCCCGGCCTGGGCCTCCCTCGCTGTTCCTGCACTGTCCTCCCGGGCACAGGATCTGCTGGCCTTGGACCCCCGCCTCTGGCAGCAGTAGGGCCCCCCTCGCTGGTGCTGGGGGTCTGGGAGCTGCTGATGCCAGGCCCCCTTCTGCACTTGAGCCAATGGGAGCTTAGCAGACAACCAACAATTCCACAGCAGCCTTTCTGAGCTACTAGCATGTCATTGACCTTGACCTTATCTCTCAAATCCCTGACTTTTGCTTCAACAAACAACTGAGGCTGACAAGTGCTTAAATCAAACACCCCGGGTCAGGGTCAGCCAGACAGCTGCCCAGCGCTGTCGAAGGTCTCCCCTTGCGACACCGTTCCTTTCTCACACAGATTCCAACCTGCTGGCGTACCGCCTGGCATGTGTCACATCTTCTGCCTCTGAGACAACCCTCCCTATCCCCCTTTCCACCAGTACTGCCAGGGATGACACAGCACCCAGCACCCACAGGCACCCACGGGGCCACCGTAAGGCCTCAGCAGCCAAGGAAGCGGTTGGGAGCCTCCTTCAGCCCAGGCCCCCAGATTGGCCAAGTAGCATCTGAC
Organism: Myocastor coypus; assembly: GCA_004027025.1. Lineage (NCBI taxonomy): Eukaryota > Metazoa > Chordata > Mammalia > Rodentia > Myocastoridae > Myocastor > Myocastor coypus. The sequence goes on from PVJA010000459.1 coordinate 62,928, forward strand.
AAGTGTCTCAGATTTGCTGTCCCTGTGCCTTGGCCTCTGCCCTACCCATCCAGCAGGTACCAAAGGGGACACAGATTGTGGCCAGGGGTCAAGGTCATGGCTAGGGGTCAAGGTTTGCCCTGGAAGAGATTTGCTGAGCCCCCACCCAGTCCATCCCCACTCCCAGCCCTGGGACTGGGACAGCCCACACAGCAAGAGGGACTTCACATGCCGGGCATGGTGGCTCACGCCTGTAATCCCAGCACTCGGGAGGCTGAGGCAGGAGGATTGGTGCGAGTTTGAGACTAGCCTGGGCTACAAAAGTGAGCTCAAGGCCAGCCTCAACTGCATAGCAAGACCCTGTCTCAAAAAGACAAAAAAAAAAAAAAAAAAGAGGGACTTCACAGGTACAGTCAGGGAAGGGCCTGACGTGGGGGCCAGCCTGGATGTCCTGAGACTTCCTGTGAGAAGGAGATGGGGTGTGTGTCAGGAGCTTAGGAGGAGAGAAGATAATGGAGCAGAGGGTCAGTGGGACGCAGTGACCACCACGCCACATGGCAGGCAGCCTAGGAAAGGTGTCCTGAGCCTGCACAAGGCATGCTGCCCTGCCTCCCCGCTGTAGGGTAGGATAGCAGGCGTGCACTCCTTGAAGCCACTCCAGGTGCCACCTGCTGTGCCCAGCATCACGTAGTTCTTATGCTGCTGAGACCTCAGAGTCCCCACTTAGAGGCAGTGACACTGGCGACGTCTCCTTCCTCTTCCTGCCGGAGCAGACTGGAGGGGGAGCAGCCATGCATCACACCCGAAACCCGTGAGCGCCTGGCCCCACCTGCGTTCAGGCCTCTGTCCGCACCCCACCTTGGCCTGCTTTCCCTTTCTTTCCATTTCCTCGCTGTGTGAGTCCCTGGCTTCTCCTGCAGTGCCTGGAGAAGGACAAGCAGACAGCAGCCACTCCCTCCTTAGTATAAGCAAGCAGCAAGAGAGATGCCCCTGTGAAGTCCTGTGCAGAAAGCTTCGGGGGCTCAGAGACTCCCACAGGGACTGCAGAGGAGACTTGGAAGGCGAGGGCTGTCAGATGAGGCCCGCAGGGCATTGGATGAAGAAGGGGGCCCCTGCTGAGCTCTGGCCGGGATCAGGGGCCTTTGGTGGTCCCGAGTGCCTCTGGCCTCAGCCAGTGCCTAAAGGGAGCATCCAGGCCTCCCCTCCCTTGCCTCTCTGCAGAGGGTGCCATTAGGGCAGCCTGGGGAAGTCAGGGCTACAGGCCTCTGGATGAGAAGGCAGCTGCCTGTGTGAGCTGATGCTCAGGCATGCACGCGGGCTCACTCAGACCTCACTGCCACCGCCGGGCACTGTACTCTCAGGACCTTCATCTCCTAGAGGGAAAACTGAGGATTCACAAGGTGACATCCAATCACCTGCAGCCCAGATTGGCTCTTGAAGGGCCCAGTAGGGATGGCCTTCCCGTGACCCCTTGGAGAACAACTGCACTTGTTTCTGGAAGAAGAGCTTCTGAGCAGACAGGGCTCCATCAGGGCTGTGTGGCGTGGCCTTGGGGACAAGTCACAAGCACTTGTGGGCCAGCCAGCTCTGCACTGGGGACGCTGGGATGTGGCACCAGGTCAAATGCCGCGGCACCCCCTCCCTGCCCACCTGCCCAGAAGCCCTGACCAGGGTGCCAGCACCCTGGCGTGGCTCTTTCAGCCCCCACCCTCCTCCTCTCCACCTTTCATGCTGAGCTTACCCTCACCCCACCAGCTGAGAGTTTGCAAGGTCAGGGCCACGTGTAGGTCCTTCTTGGGCACTGACCAGGTCCCCATGCTGTTTGCTGCAGTGACTAAGAGATGAGACTGATCAAATAAACAAGTTCAAGGATGACCTCACCCAGCAGCCACCCCAGCATTTACACCAAACATCAGGAGACCCATCCAAGGTCACATCCAGCAGACAGGACCTTGGCTGCAGGCGCGGAGCCTGGAGATCATCCTCCCCTCCCCACCATAGCCCAGCACACACAGCAATCACTCCACGGCCCACCTCCTGGACACAGCGCCGCCTGCCTCCCCTGGTGCTGCCGGGTCCCCAGCACAGCCCAGGGCTGGCCTCAGAGAGCCATCTGACCAAGCCTCAGCAGCCTCCTCCCTCGTGCCCTTCCGTCCCACCCAGTCTTCTGGATGCCGTGGAGCTGACCCAGCCCTTCTGTTCCCCAGCTGGGACGGCTCAACTCCCACAGCTTGGAGCCCATGCCCAGGCAGCATGACCCACCCTGGTGTACTCTGTCCTGTTTCCACATAAGCCATGTCCACTCTCCTGTGTCATGGGATGTGGACCCATAGCTGCCCCCACCCAGAAGGCTCTAATTGCTCTCAGGAGTCTAGAGTGTGAGCAGCACTTGGGACAGTCTCTCGGGTCATCTGCCCGGCCTTGGGCGGCTGGGACACGAGAGGTTCAGGGTCACGTTCCGACCATGGCATCTGGCCTAGAGCTTCAGAAGCAGCAATCCTGACCTAAGTGCAGCCATGCTGTTCTCCACCACCGAACTCAACTAAATCACAGGATTTGTCATCAAATTGAAACTAACAGCTGTGCTCCCCTGAGACCATCACGCCAGGCCCTTCAGCGATGCTTAGTGGAGCATTTGTTTTGTTTTTAGTGTATTTCATATAAGGTCTCCAAGGGCCTCACTACACAGATCTGACTCCTAGAAGTCCTCCTGTTTTCAGCCTCCCGAACTTTAATCCACTGAGCTATCTCACTGGCCCTTGGTTTGGCTTTTGGTGACTCCTACTTGCCACCCTGCACAATGGACACACTTTCTAATATCAGCTCCTCAGACTTTGGAGACTGCTCGTCCAGCCTCCACCATCCTTACATAAAGTTTCTTCTCTTCCCCTAAGCTCCTGGCGACTGCTGACTCAATTTCCCCCAAATACTTGGACACAGGCAGCCGAAGCCCTCCTGCCTGGGGAGCTGGTAACAGAGCTGGGTCTCTGAGCTCATCCTCCGGGGCCTGGGAGACGGCAGACTAAGGTCTGACTCTCCACATTTCTGCAGCACTTGGCGCACACAGGCTCCGTCCCCAGAATGCCACCTGGTTTGTTCATTCCAGCCTGTGGCAGTCCGGGCCCTCAGGATCACTACCTCACTTCACACGAGAGCGCATTGAGACACAGGGCTAAGGAGCTGTGCCGGGTCGCACAGCAAGAAAGCCAGGAGCTGAGCCCAGGCCAAGGGTCCAGTCCAGCTCCTGAGAAAGCATGGGGCCAGAAATGGAGAAGGAACCAAGTGAGATCCTGCGGGCTTGGCATGGTGACCGAGGTCACAGGCCGAAGACAAGGCATTGCGCTAGGGCAGGCACTCCCAAATGACCACCTTGGGTGAGGCTGAGACCACCCCTCCCTGCCTTTGGGGTACCTGGGGCCTATACCTGCCTGCCTGTAGCCCCCGAAAGAAAGTGAGGCTGCAGGGGGCACTGGCCCTCCTGAGTCAGGCTTCCTGTCCCTACGGCACCCTGCCCAGTGAGAGCATTCACCTCAGGCATCCCGCCAGGTCCACAAGAGCAAAGCAGCTCAGGAAGACAGGAAGGCTGGACGGCAGTGTGCGGACTGACCCGAGCGAGCTTCAGGCCAGCCTGCGCATCCATGCCGTCCTCAGCTCTGCTCTGTTGGGAGCTCGAGCTCCCTAACACGACATCCGTGCTGCTCCGAGAAAATCCCTCTGGGTGTGGGCTTCCTCCCTCAGCTCTGGGCGTAGTAAGAACCCGAATGCTCACAAGGCCCACTTTACTATGAAGAACTGAAACTCAGACAGCAAGAGAAATATTCCCAAGACACACAGCAGCACCGCCAGCTTTCACACCTGCAGAGTCATGTGTGCTCAAGGCAAAATGGCTCAGATAAAAAGCTGCATCGGTGGACTAAGAGTCTGCTTAGACAAGCTCAGGGACTCTGGTTCAATCCCTGGCACCACATGCCGTGCCAGCCTCACCCCTGGGTGCACTGAGCCAGCAACTGTCCAGGCATCCTGGTGTACCTCTGTAATCTCAGTGCCGGGGAGGCTGCAAACAGGAAGAGCACTACGAGGCCTGGCTGTGTAGTGAGACCCGATACCAAATACATTATAAAAAAAGGGGAGGAGCCAGCCAAATGGCTCTGTGATTAAAGTGCTTGCAAGCGGGCACAGAGGACAGGGGTTCAGCCCCCAGGCCTGCTGTGCCGGCCCCACACCCAGGGCACACTGAGCCAGCAGTTGAGACTGGGCGCGGTCACTACAAGTCCAATCTAGTAGTGAGGCCCTGAACACCCTATGGACCCTTCCCTAAAATACACACAAAAACAAAAGAAAGAAAGAAAGAAAGAAAGAAAGGAAGGAAGGAAGGAATAAAGAAAGAAAGAAAGAAAGAAAGAAAGAAAGAAAGAAAGAAAGAAAGAAAGAAAGAAAGAAAGAAAGAAAGGAAGGAAGGAAGGAAGAAAGAAAGACAGAAAGAGAAAAAGCAACTGCATCTGTGTGGAACAGGAACAGCTATTCCTGCCGTTGCCACTCTGACAACACAGTGTGATAGCTCTGTCCCCAGCATCCATGCTATATTGTATGCAATCTGGAGTTAACTCGAGTCTCTCTAGGAGGAGGCTGCACAGCTGACAGCTAAGGAAACCACGGAGTTGCAAGTCACGGGCTACTGCTTCCCCCTGAGCACGCAGGGACCCCAGACCCAGGTTGCGGCAGCCATCGAAATTAGTCCCTAAGTCTGGCTACCCCTCGTCACACTCAGGCCCCGGAATGGGACGGGCGCCACATGCAGGCCCTGTCACTCCCCCGTGTTGTGCCTCCTGCAGTGACAGAGAGCTGCCACTCCCAGCAGTGAGGCCTTCCGCCGACAGGCTCTGCCCCGCACAGCTTGAGCCATCAGGACTAGAGGCCCCCGACTGCGATAGCATCCTTGGTGGCCATGCACACGAGCCCAAACACTGGCCGTCAGCATCCAACCCGGCTGTTCCCCTTCCAAGAATCTTCCTGAAAGAGCTAAAGGGAGCAGCTTGCAGCGGTGCACACACCACGCAGGCTCCCTGCAGCGCAGTTCCAAATCACTAAATGCATCCATCAGCAAAACGTGGCACTGGCACGCAGTGGACCCCGCCACACCATGAAAAAGGACGGCTGCGAGTCACTTGTAGACCATGATGAGTGAAATAGCTCAGACACAAAGCTGAAATATAACATTGCTTCTCTGATGTGAGCACCCAGAGTCTAAATAAATTAAAGAACAAAACAAAAGGCAGGCGAGAGGAAACAGCGAACTAGAGCGCTTGCAAAGGGCAAGTGGACCAAGGGGTGGAGGCAGGGATGGCGGGAGGAGAGAGAGAGAGCCCAGATTGTTATGCCCATGTGCTGACACCCCAGGAAAGACACAGCCCTTAGGTGCCACAAACACACACCAACGAAAATTAAAATTTCAAAATACGTCAAAAGAAAATGAGTCTCAGCACAAGACAGCCCCACACACCCGTGTCCCTGCTAACCAAACAGGCACAGGACACCGGCAAAGCCACAAACAGCTCCTCCCTGACAGGTGGACACCTCAGCTTTCCCAAAGAGGTGCAGGGTGTCACCCTAGTGTCTGGGTGACAAGCCTTTGGGAGGCCCAAGCTACACAGCGGCCTGCAGCTCCCATCTATGGCTTCAGATGCCAAAAGGGCCTGGGAGGGGCAGCGGGGAGCAGAGCTCCAGCATCCTAGCCCACCCCCTCCCACAGCCTGGCCCCTCCGCTCACCTGGACTATGATTCTGGTCCAGGAACTCACCACCATCCCTCCTGACCCTGTGTTCCTTCCTGGCTGTGGAAGCTCTTCCCTGTGTCCCTTAGCACTGGTGACCCATCACCGCCTGCGTCACTGCTGTCATCTGGCCTTGGGCTCTCGGCTCCCTCTGGAGGATAGCACTGGCCCCAGGCCTGATGGGACCTCAGGGACCAAGAGCACCCAGCCAACCAGTCCCACCACCCTGGGCTCTGGGCCATGCAGGGAGCACTCTCTCACTTCTTAATTATGTTTCCTGATTACAAATGAAACATTTTCAGTGCAAGACCCGGAGATATATGGGAAACAGAAGAGGCGCTGTGCACCGCGGTCTTCCTGCAGGGCCAGGCTCTGCGCCCTGTGCCCTTCCAGCAGCCCGGGGTCACTGAGGTCCTGCAAGGCCCCACACCCCAGCCCCTTGGACCCCACGTTCTGTACTGCTTCCTGGCTCTTATCAGGGACCAGGATGTTTGCAGCCTTGCTGGTGCCTCCTCCCAGAACCAGTTTCTGCAAGGGCAGATGAAGTACCTGGCCCTCCGTGGACCTGCTGCCGCCCAAAGAGGAGCAACTTCCCGTCTTTCCTCTACTGTCTTTTCATTTTTTTTTTTTTCTTTTCCACCTTCCGTCATCCCTGTCGTATCAGCAAGACGCCAGCGTCACAACAACACGCCTCGCCACCCCTGGGAGCAGGGAAACCCAGGCAGAACATGATCTGCCTGCTTGTTCGGGGTTCACACTGCTAAGAACTGAGCCTGCGACCCTCACGGAGCTATCCTCAGCCCACGTTTATTTTCTGTTTTGAGACAAGGTCATGCTATATTGCCCCGGCAAGGCTTGAACATGCAAACCTCCTGCCTCCGCTCCCCTACCAATCACAGGTCCGGGCGGCTACACCCAGCCAGCCCACTTCTCAGGCCTGAGGGACCCCGGGCTTGTTATTCAACTTCCCCCAGCCACAATTTCCTCATCTGGAAGATGCTCCCTTGGAGGGTGTTATGGTAATTACTCAAGCTGGGGGCGCAGGAATGTCCTTCCTTCCCTCCTCAGCCTTTGTGGGGTAGACTGACTAAATGGCAGTGGAGGACTGGGACAGGGGAGGGAATGCTCATGGAGGGGGGTGGTTGGGGGGGAATGCAGAGCCCCAGCTCTAGGGGGCTTATCAGCTCCAGAGCCACCCAAAGAGGGCAGCAGCGTCTGCAGGGCACCCTGCTCCTGGCGGCCCGGTTGCTGGGGCAACTGCTGAC